>JADBJO010006179.1:60000-67500 GCA_016801955.1 Conus betulinus
CATCCTCTCTCTCTCTCTCTCTCTCTCTCTCTCTCTCTCTCTCTCTCTCTCTCTCTCTAGCCTTCTGTCTATCATCCTGCTTATCTATCCGCCCATGGGCTCGTATCGTGTGCAACAAGAAATGACAATAACAGGTGACTGCCCATGCAACATGGCGTTGGACACTTTAGTGGCCCCAGCGCCGCTGAATCGATGACAACATGCTGTGCGAGCCAGTGGGTGCACGTGCACTCGCTTTACATCACTGGCCATGGATAAGATGACAGACGAATTCAGCATTTACCCAAAAAAAATGGGCGTAAGAGAGAGGTAATGTTGCTTACAATCCAGCCGACCACAAAAGATCGTACCAGTGCTGTCACCTCATTGAATTGAGTCAGCTTTCAATGGTGAATAACCGACTCTACCAGTGGGCAGAAACTCTAGGGAGAGCTTGACAGCAGATGGTCTTCAGAGAAGAAACCTTTCCTCAGACAAGTGTTTGGGCCCTGAACTTTCACTTCAAGGGGGGGTGGGGGGCCGCATACAGGTCATCACTCCCAGATGTCCTTCTACTGCCAACTTTTTCTCTTCTCTCTGGCCTGCCAACACAAACAGACACATTTACAGGAAACTAAATCCACTGTCAAGTATTGATACAAAATTCGACTTGATTAAAATGTTATATCGTTTGGCGAGTTGTTGAAAAAAAAAGAAATTCAAATTTTCGTTTGACGCGTTCAGAAATAAAGTAGGTGGCGACAAAAAAGTCACACGTTTGGAGATTAAGAAGATGGTTACAAAAACGTCATATTCACGAAAAGTCAGGATTTGCATGTGTCCTGTCTCTGTCAAGGTCTGGGCACTTGTTCGCTGGACACAAGAAGAGTCCACCTCTGACACTGTCACTTCCACCCACAGCACGGTAGTCGATCCACTACAACAGTAACTTTGCTTTTCCCCGTTCTTTTTCTTCCCCCGACATTCTTACATCCATAATTCCAGACACACACACATATATATATATTCAATTATAAAACAAAACTTGCTCTTATGTCTTAGAGTGAAAAAATAGGGGAAAGATAAGCATTCATATATGCAGTGGCAGTTAATTCTGCCTAACTAACAGTATGTGTTTGAGATGCTGAGTGGGGAATGATAAATGTTTCTGAAACGAGTCTTTAGCAAGCTTATAGTCTCCAAGAACTCCAATGGGAAGGAAACTCACTAACATATAACTCCTGGTCAGATACCGGTATTTCGAAACTGGTCAGATAACTCCTGGTCAGATACGGTATTTCGAAACCTGATGGTTTTTCCTCAGTAACCGCCGAAATTGGTAACTTAACTCCTCTGCCTTTACAATTTTAAGAAGAATGCTATCCCAGAAAAAGGCTGGTGTGCAATACCATAGTGTGTTTGTTGAGTTTTCAAAAAAAACCAAACCAAAGAGCCACCTAAGAAGCAAAAGAAAATCATGAAAGAGCAAAACAAGCTACATTTTCTAGTGAAAAGTAGAAAATATAAAAAGATAACCTCTTAAGGCACAAGTGCTGAGGGCCAGTTCTTGGAATGAATCCGCAAGGGACTGAATTATAACTGGCTAATAAATTCCAAGGATAAGTACCGAGCACCATTCCAGCAACTTACAGAGCAGCTTGGTGTTGCAAAGACTGCACATACTGTTAGTTAGACAGAATTAACTGCCACTGCAGATATGAATGCTTATGTTCCCCCTATTTCTTCACTCTACGACATAAGAGCAGGTTTTGTTTTATAATTGAATATTTCTGCAGTCTTTGCAACACCCAAGCATAGACACACACAGGTTTTATTCATGTCAAGTATGGAAGACAGCACTACAAAAGCATACGCGTGCAAACACACACGCACACATACAGATACAACACACATACACACACACACAACAAACACACAAGCACGCACGCACAAAAGCACGCACAAAAGCACGCACGCGCTCATACACACAACACACATACATACAAACACAGACACCACACCACAGACACAGACACGGAACACACACAAACACACACATACGCACACACACGCACACACACACACACACACACAACACACACACACACACACACACACACACACACACAACGCACGCACGCACGCACGCACGCACGCACACACACACACACACACTCACAAAAGATCAGTACAGCATAGACATTCTCTAAGTGCGCAGCAGAGCACAAACAGCACGACAGAAAAGTTCCAGAAACTGCGTGCATGGAACAGTTGAGAGGAAGAAAAGGACTTTAAATACAGACCAGTTTGTAGCCTGACTCTGAGGACAGACAGCAATGGAGGCTGAGGCACTGAGAACCTAAAGTCAGACCAGATGTTAACAGAAACAACGTTAAGGGACAGACAGAGGACAACAGAGACAACGTAAAGGGACAGACAGAGGACAACAAAGACAACGTAAAGGGACAGACAGAGTACAACAGAGACAACGTAAAGAGACAGACAGAGGACACAGAGACAACGTAAAGGGACACACAGAGGACAACAGAGACAACGTAAAGAGACAGAGGACAACAGAGACAAACATAAAGGGACAGACAGAGGACAACAGAGACAACGTTAATGGACAGACAGAGGACAACAGAGACAGCGTAAAGGGACAGAAGACAACAGAAACAACGTAAAGGGACAGAGGACAACACAGATAACGTAAAGGACTACAGAGACAACATAAAGGGACATAGAGAGGACAACAGAGACAACGTAAAGGGACAGACAGAGAAAACAGAGACAACATAAAGGGACAGAGTACAACAGAGACAACGTAAAGGGACAGAGGACAACAGAGATAACGTAAAGGACAACAGAGACAACATAAAGGGACATATAGAGGACAACAGAGACAACGTAAAGAGACAGAGAGAGGACAACAGAGACAACGTACAGGGACACACTGAGGACAACTGAGACAACGTAAAGGGACAGAGGACATCAGAGAAAAAGTAAAGGGCAGACAGAGGACAACAGAGACAATGTGAAGGGACAAACAGAGGACAACATTGACAACGTAAAGGGACAGACAGAGGACAACAGAGACAACGTTAAGGGACAGAGGACAACAGAGATAACGTAAAGGATAACAGAGATAACGTAAAGGGACATACACAGGACAACAGAGACAAGGTAAAGAGACAGACTGAGACAACAGAGACAACGTAAAGGGATAGACAGAAGTCAACAGGGACAACTTAAAGGGACAGAGGACAACAGAGATAACGTAAAGGACAACAGAGACAACGTAAAGGGACATACAGAGGACAACAGAGACAAGGTAAAGAGACAGACTGATGACAACAGAGACAATGTAAAGGGATAGACAGAGGACAACAGCGACAACTTAAAGGGACAGAGGACAACACAGATAACGTAAAGGACAACAGAGACAACATAAATGACACAGAGGACAACAGAGACAACTTAAGGAGACAGACAGAAGACAACAGAGGCAACGTACAGGGACACACAGAGGACAACTGAGACAACTTAAAAGGACAGAGGACAACAGAGACAACGTAAAGGGACAGACGGAGGACAACAGAGACAGCGTGAAGGGACAGACAGAGGACAACAGAGACAAGTTAAAGGGACAGACAGAGGACAACAGACACAACGTAAAGGGACAGATGGAGGACAACAGAGATAACTTAAAGGGACAGAGTACAACAGAGACAACGTAAAGGGACAGACAGAATACAACAGAGACAACGTAAAGGGATAGACAGAGGACAACAGAGATAACTTAAAGGGACAGACAGTGTACAACAGAGACAACGTAAAGGGACAGACAGAGTACAACAGAGACAATGTAAAGGGACAGACAGGGGACAACAGAGATAACTTAAAGGGACAAACAGAGTACATTAGAGACAACGTAAACGGACAGACAAAGGACAACAGAGATAACTTAAAGGGACAGACAGAGGACAACAGAGACAACGTAAAGTGACAGACAGAGGACTAACAAAGACAACAGAGGGACAGACAGATGATCAAGTTGGGACACCTAACCTGGCCCTGTACCAATTATGAGATTGCAGTGACGCACCAAGATTTATTCCATTCTGTTGCAAACTTGAGGCGAGCAGCTTTGTTAAGTACTCTCTCTGCTCCATCTCTGATGATGGATACAGACTACTAGGAAGCCCAACAAGCACGATAACCACATCGAGAGAGAGAGAGAGAGAGAGAGAGAGAGAGAGAGAGAGAGAGAGAGAGAGAGAGAGAGAACAGAGATTTGGTGCAATGGTTGACAACCCCATTTAGACTGAGGAGTAGGTAAAAATCTTCCGAGAGGTTCAGTCAATAGCCAGTCGACAACTTGTCGGCGGTATTCTTTCTTCTGTCAAGGCACGGGAAATACGTCTCTCTCTCTCTCTCTCTCTCTCTCTCTCTCTCTCTCTCTCTCTCTGTATGATCTTAACCTCCATCTTCTTTTTCTGCCCCCACTTCTACCTCCTACAGCCTACCCCCTATCCTCCTCTGTCCTTCTGTCCCTCTTGCAGACCTCTCTGTTCACTCACTGTCAGCACTCTGGCAGCAGCTATTTATTCCATGAAGTTGGCAGAACTGACAGCATTGTGTGCTGGGCAAATGGCGTCTACCACAGTCAACCCCCATTTGTCTGTCCCAAGCAGCCCACGAGGATGGGCATGGTGGGGTGGTGGTGAATATCCACTTTAATTATTGTCAGAGATGTTGATAGACGTTACGTACTCTGCATTATGTTAGTCTTTCTCTTCTTGTCAGTCTCTCAAACCATTTTCTATCTCCGCCTTTTACTGCTTCTCTAAGTGTGTGTGTGTGTGTGTGTGTGTGTGTGTGTGTGTGTGCGCGCGCGCGCGAGTGTGTATGTGTGTGTGTGTGTGTGTGTGTTTGTGTGTGTGTGTGTGTGTGTGTGTGTGTTTCTGTTTGTCTGTCTGTGTGCCTGTCTGTCTATGCGTCTGTGTGTGTCTGCCTATCTCTTTGTCTGTCTGTCTCTATCTCCCTCTGTGTGTGTGTGTGTGTGTGTGTGTGTGTGTGTGTGTGTAACTATTAGCTTTCTCTTTTTATAGGGTGGTGTTTTAATATCATATCTCTCTCTCTCTCTCTCTCTCTCTCTCTCTCTCTCTCTCTCTCCACTCCTTCTCTTTCCCTCTCTGCATTCTCCACCCCTTTCTCTCTCCCTCTATCTATCTGTCCTTCTGTCTGTCCATTTCTTTCTCTCTGTGTCAATGTGGCCACGGCTATTTACACAACTAACCCAACAATCACTGTCCACCACCCTCACCCTCCTTCCCACTCAACACCCCCACCACAGCACCATCACCTTCACCATCTGATTATCATCATCAGCGAAGAACCTCCCTCTCTACCACCATCGTACATCTTATTGCAGTCACCCCACAACCACATCTACATCACTATTATCAAAATCGTTGAACGTATTATCACTTGCCAGAAGCATAACCTTTACCATCAGCACCTACACCACAGTCCAACATTTGCACCACCACAATATTAGTACCGATGGTTACTGTTGACTCCACCAAGAAAGTTGTGTGTCTTGGCACGTATTTATTTGTTTGTCTGTTGGCAGGATTATTCAATAAGTGCAGAACCGATTTTAATCAAACTTGAAAGGTAGACGGTACATAGTCCAACAACGAAACTATTTTCAGTCTGGTGTGGGTATGTGGAGCGGATCTATACTGAGGATCTATTGTGCGGATAACAGATCAAACTCTAGATCCCGTTTTGCAAGATTGTGATGAATTTTTTCCACTGTGTAGGAACACTGTCTAGGAACTGCTACGAATTCAAACTTATCTTGGAGTCATATATTTTGATAGAATATTAAAAGTTAAAATGGCACACATGTTGACATTTCGTATCGTCTTGTATTCTTTAAAAAAATACAAGCACGGGAAGTAACTCGTTCAGTCCTTACCTAATATTACTTCCCCTGGTGAATCCGTTTGACCTTGATGGAGGTCTGCGCTTTCCTGACCACCCTTCTAGTCTCGTATGTGTCAGAGTTCAAGGTCAAAATCTTCGGTGCCGGAATGTCTGAAGTCAACATATCTGGCACCAGAGTGTCTACAGTACAAATGTCCAAAAACCCGAATGTGCTCCGAATTCGGGTCAGACACAGGGGTGTAGAGAAAAGAAGGGGGATGAGAAAAAAGACGGTGTTAGCAGCGAGCAGGAGAGACAGACATGGATGGACAGGGGGGGGGGGGGGGGGGGGGGGGGGGGGGGGGGAGACGGGTTAAGGGGGATGGAGCGGGGCTTGACAGGGAGACAGAGAGATACAACGGGAGAAAAAGAGATGAGAGACAAGAGGGCTAGGGTGGCAGGTGGGTAGGGGAGGGACGGGATGTATGAACAGAAAATTAAAAAAAAAGAAAAGAGCAAAAGTGAGACTGGCAGAGAGGGCAGACATTGTGAAAGTTAATAATGATGAACCAAAAATAAAAACTAGAGAAACAGAGAAGAGACTGGCGCGGAAGGATTAAACGCAACCGCGTTGCTGTGTGTGTGTGTGTGTGTGTGTGTGTGTGTGTGTGTGTGTGTGTGTGTGTGTGTTGTTGTGTGTGTGCGTGCGTGCGTACGTGCATGCGTGCGTGCATGCGTGTGTGCGTGCGTATGTGAGTGCGTGCGTGCGTGAGTGTGTGTGTGCCTTGCGTGCGTGAGACACACACACACATACACACACACACACACAGAGAGAGAGAGAGAGAGAGAGAGAGAGAGAGCTCTAGCACAGATGAACCCCTTGGCAACCTTCATACGAACACTTATCAGCAGAAACGGAGCGCTGTACAGAAATGGAGGGAAACTGGGAACCAAACTGAAAAAAAAGAGAGAAAAGAGGGATGGGGCGGGGGGGGGGGGGGGGGGGGGGGTTGGGGGGGGGGGGGGTGGGGGGGGGGGGGGGGGTGGGGGGGGGGGGGGGGGGGTGGGGGGTGGGGGGGGGGGGGGGGGGGGGGGGGGGGGGGGGGGAAGGGGGGTGGGGGGGGGGGGGGGGGGGGGGGGGGGGTTGGGGGGGGGTGGGGGGGAAGGGGGGGGGGGGGGGGGGCGGGGGGTGAGTAGGGGGGGGGGGGGGGGGGGGGGGGGGGGGGGGGGGGGGGGGGGGGGGGGGGGGGGGGGGGGGGGTGGGGGGGGGGGGGGGGGGGGGGGGGGGGGGGGGGGGGGTGGGGGGGGGGGGGGGGGGTGGGGGGCGGGGGGGGAGGGGGGGTTGGGGGGGGGGGGGGGGGGGGGGGGGGGGGGGGGGGGGGGGGGGGGGGGGGGGGGGGGGGGGGATGGGGGGGGGGGGGGTGGGGGGGGGGGGGGGGGGGGGGGGGGGGGGGGGGGGGGGGGGGGGGGGGGGGGGGGGTTAAAACAAATGATGAGGAAGGAACAGAACACAAGTAGCGAAAGAGAGAAAACATAGTGAAAATATTAAAACACTTCAGTTTATTGAAGAAACAAAACAACAAATGG
>JADBJO010006179.1:77500-85000 GCA_016801955.1 Conus betulinus
CTAACCCATGTCCCCCTCCCCCCGCCCTCATCCCTACACACACACACACACACACACACGCACACACATACTCCACATGCACAGAGCGACCACATAATCTTCCCTAAACACATGCCATTTGCATAATAATCTATATTCTGGGGAAAAAAAAAAAAAAACGAAGGTGTGAGTGATTCAGCTGGATGCTTCTGTAGGGTCCCCTGCGGTGACAGTGGAGTAGACGACAGGTGTCACTGGGCTCTACTGGGAGTAAATCTGCGGCGGAAACTGGACTTTGAGAGGACATCCTGTCTCACGGCTGTCAAAGATGTCATGTCAGGTAGACGTTAGGTCTAAAATCTAAAACCTACAGTGGCGACTAAGTCTTTATCCCAGCTAGAACTCGACCTTTGTTCATGCTAGAAGGAGAGTAGCGGGGGAGAGGGGGTGGAGGGGATGGACAGAAGAAGGTGATAGGAATGGAGGGAAGAGGGGGTGGGGGGGGGGGGGGGTGAGCATCAAAACATAAAAGTTTTAAGTGATTACGAAATGGAAAGCTTTGAACTGGGGTCACTGTTCCTGTGCTGCGGCCGGGGGGGGGGGGGGGGGGGGGGGATTCCTTGACTTATTTACTCAGGCAATAGGCCAGGAAATAGATCTGTGGATTTGGATATTGCCGCTATGTGGCACTGGGTCTGTTGTAGCCCAGAACGTTATTCCCGGAGTGGGACGTTAGCGCGCTTTCATCCCACGATGTGATAATACTTCGGTTCGTTGGCTGCTCATGGGTCTGGTTAAGGACTTCGAGAGAGAGGAGGTTTTCTCCCTTCCTTCATTCCTGTCTTTCTTTCTTATCAGCTCGCTGAAGTGTCATCAGAGCGCTGCATTAAAGAACAGCTTTATCAGGTTGCTCTACCTCTTTCGGTTGCGTGGAAAATGGCCTCCTTGTCCATTCTGTGATATTGTCTGTTCATAGCTTTTTCCCGTCTTCCCGACTTGTTTTTTCCTCCTTCAATTGTTCCCAGGAGGATTGTTGTAGGAAGACTTCTGTATCTCGTTACACGGTTAAACTAATGTAGTCTTCCTCATCAACTGATGTCAGCAGATCGTATGGTCTGATGAGCTGCTTGAATGGTGTCACACATTTGTTTCATTGGTGGTGTGATTCGTGTATCTAATATTCAGTATCTTGCCATGTCGTGGCTTGAAGAATAAATTCTCATGGCTTGGATTCTTCATTCCACACTGGACGTGAGAATTCATGTCGCATTTATACTCTTGCACGCAGGAGTCCGATCTGGTTTGATGGAAATGTTATTGTCCCCCCCCCCCCCCCCCCCCCCCCCCCAACAAGTTTCAGTCAGGAGAGTGGTGATATTATCTTTGTTTTGATCGGTCTCCAGCTCAACGCCTTTTCATCTAAAGTGATGCTTGCAAAAGATGTGTGCGTGTGAGTGAGTGAATGAGTGAGTGAGTGTGTGTGTGTGTGTGTGTGTGTGTGTGTGTGTGTGTGTGTGTGTGTGATTTTATATTAAAAGCTTGGAAGATAAAACCTAGACACGAGTTTTGTTAACAGTCTATTATTCATGACAGTTTTCTTTCAGAGAGCATCTCATGATTTTATTCCTGGGTCTTTTGATTTATCCATTTCTGTTAACGGACCAGTCGCTTTTATTTCATTTCGAACAAATTCCAACAGGTTAGTCTTTGCTTGTCCATGAGAGGATTCCCGGTTTGTATGCCTCATTGCTAATGATCGGGCCAGTGTAAGTGAACATCGGAAAGTTCCGAGCATTCTTCCGTGGACAGTTATATTTGTGGTGATGGTGGTGATGTGACTGGCCATCAACTTGGTCTTCATGACACTGTTTACCTGCCATATCTTAGTGACATTTCTTCCAGTGCTCTAAAAATTTTGGCAAGTTTTTGTTCGTGCTTGCCAGCCAATCAGTGTCGTCTGCAAATGACTTTCACGTGCCTCAGACACGATGTGTTCCAGGAGTATGATGAAAGTATTGGAGAAGAAGAAGGCGCCCCTGACAAACTCCAGCCGAAGTATGGAACTTCTCTCTTATATCACCCTGTGAGTACTGCACCATTCGTTCAGGAGAATAGTTGCTGGATGGTGTTGATAAGCTTTTACCCAATGTCAGATTTCTTCACTGTGGCCCATAGTACTTCGTGCCAGACTCTGTCAAATGCCTTCTTGAAGTCCATGAATACCTGGTGAAAATTCCCGGGGGTGTTGGAAGTGTGGTTTACTTTCATGCTTTCTCTTTCATTTAGGTTTAAGCAAACGATGGATGAGTAACAAGAGATTGGAGCTGGAGCGGATGTGTAATCGACCATTGACAGATACATTGACACTTCCTTCAACCAAGACATTTTAACGTGACTACTGTCTGGGCCCGGTGGTAAGACTGGTGGTCTGAGCGGGGCCACCTGCTCCACTCTAGCCGTGGCACAGACACTGACGATGGAACCGGGTCTCCACTCTACAAGTCTGCACAATGCTACTGTGACTCGTCAAACAACAACCAACCCTTTTCCCTCGCTCCCACTCGGACAGTGATGAAACTCGAATAATTCAATCAGCTGTGATAGCGTGTTCGGACTTAGAGCCAGAAAGACCGGAGAGTTTGTTGTATCTATTATCTTTTTTTAGATCCTGAAAAAAGAGAATAAGAGAAACGTCATGAGAAATTTCTATTAGGGGCTTACATGTCCTGCTTTTGCTGACTCTAATACTTCTTTTGAGAGGTTGATATCATTTATTGAGTATGTGAGTTCATAGACACCTGTTTCTGACCATTTTATATTGCTCTTACATTTACACTTTATACGCTTTGATTTGTGGCGATCTTCATTAAGAAGAAGAAGAAGAAGAAGAAGAAGAAGAAGAAGAAGAAGAAGAAGAAGAAGATGAGGATGATGAGGATGATGATGATGATGATGAAGTTTTCAGATAGCGCCTATATTCGCCCTCGAGACCAAGCTCTAAGCCCTGTACAATCCATGCTGTCCTTCATACAACGAACTGCCTAGCTGAGCTGAGTCGACTTAAGAGCTACCTACTAGCGCTATATTCAGCCACTAGCTTTTCATTAATACTTTTATTTTATCAGTGCACGCATTATGTATTCGTATCATCCATACAAATGGCTAAACTGGCATTCTCTTCCGTAACTCGGCGATGGTATTTTGCGTGTGTGCAATATGTCATGCGTGCACACAGGGACCCTCGGGTTTTTGTCTCATTGGTAGGAGTTTTCAGGGAAGTGGAATCGGAAGCAATGTTCACTCCGAGTGAAAAAAGTTCTCTGTACCGAAATACCCCTGGCAGAGATTCGAACCCACAATCCCGGGAACAGTTCGGCGCTCTACCAGCTGAGCTATTTGAGCCACACTTCGATCACTTCCACATGCGGGCTGTGAAACAGTTAAGTTGAATGTAAACGTGACATATCCTAAAAGTCAACCGAAATCTTCACATAGTGGACAGTTGGTACGTGAACAGTGGAAGCTCATTAGGGATCAGCCGATTGAGCGAGAGAAAGAGCAGCGCGACGCCTGAAACTCTGTGTACAATACTTGGTTCATTTTTTTCCTGTCTGCAAATGTTGTCCAAGTAGATTTGATTTCGACAGTTGATAAAAGTATGCTTAATGTGTACGAATCGCCGTCTGAGAACGGATAGGTAACGGTTTTGAGGTCCCACTGTAGGTTTTGATAAGAATGTTATCATTATAAATTGACTGCGTTATGAAATTGTACACGCACAAATCTAAGTCTGACTGACTCTGGATAAAACTTAGGGGGATGGGGAGGGGGGGGGGGGGTCTCACGTTGGATTTTGCACTTTGTGGCGATTTCTAGCGTTGTGATTTTTCATAAAACTAGAATATTTGCCTTGTATTTTAAAGCACCGACCACCACCCCTGTGTACTTCAATGCGTTTAGCCACTGTTTCCCACCAACCCATCCACCCCTCTTTTTCGAATTTTTCTAAGTAGAAAAGTTCAAGAGAAAACATGAAAGGCAATCGACACCTATCCTACTCCTGATTCTACATCTCCTGCAAGGAACTGGAAGGGAGGGAGGGGGAAGAGGGGGAGGGGGGAGGGGGATAGCGGAGTTGGAGGTGGGTAATCAGAAAAGACCGACAGATAGTTCACAAAGGTCACAAGGTGCGATCTGTGCAACTGGGACCAGTGTTCCTGTGCCGCAGTAGGGAAAACTCCACCACTGGTCTGTTTCAGTTGTCAGCGAGAAGTGAAGGGGGCAGGGTAGGGGGCAGGAGGGGGCTGGGGTCTTGAGCCTGCGAGGTTCAAACCTGCTGGTGTACCCGTGGTGAACCAGACCCTCTGCCCCCTGGTGTGGGACTGTGGAACAATTCTCCCACGTTGTGACAGGCAGGCCTTGCTCTGTCAGCTGCTGATTGGGGTCTGGTCCACAACCTCCCGGTGGGACCGGCTCCCTCATAGCGGCAAAGCCTGGCCCACACCCTCCCGGTGGGACCGGCTCCCTCATAGCGGCAAAGCCTGGTCCACAACCTCCCGGTGGGACCGGCTCCCTCTTAGCGGCAAAGCCTGGTCCACAATCTCCCGGTGGGACCGGCTCCCTTTCATGTGAAAGCTGGTCAGGAAACGCAGCCTCTCTCTCAGTTTTTTTCTGAACAGAGTGGGTGTCAAAACACAACCCTGCTTTATGCCCTTCGTGACATAGAATGGATTAAATGGATCTCTGTTGTCCTTTTTTGTGGCATCAGTTATCGGATCAATGGAGCACCAAGATCTCTGTTGTCCTGGATTCGGGCGTGCGTGCTGTCATGGAATTGTCACACCTTCAGGATGAATTTTTGTGGGTGTCTGTATTCGGCAACGATCTTCCACATGTCGTCTTTACTGATAGTATCGAAGGCCTAGTCAGGTCGACGTAGATGGGGAAACAGGTCGGCATTTTAATTTAGACATTTTTTCCTCGGAGCTGTGTCGCTGCAACTCCCATATCAATGGTTTATCTGTCCTCCCTGAAGCCACGCTGGCTTTATGGCAGAAGCTCTTCCTCAAGGTGTGTTAAAAGGCGATTTAGTAGAATTGTGGCAAGCATCTGCCTACTGTAGAAAGGAGGGATATGCCCCAGTGGTTATCACAGGCCTGGGTGTTTCCTTTTGTGCTTGTGCAAATGGGTAATGGATGCATCTTTGAGCTCCTGGAGGATCGTACCCTGCTGTCACCTCAGAAGAAACAAACGATGGATCTTTTCAGTCAGAGCTGTGCCGCCTTCTCTGTAGACCTCAGCTGGCATGAACGCAGGGGCTTCGCCACTGGACAACAAACAAGTCGATCGCTGGGTCTTCAAAATTGTTGGTGGTTCATCCAGTTCTTTGTTGGTGAGAGAGTAGATTAATTACTTTGTCACTGAGAGATGACGGATGGTTTAGTACTTTGTTGAAATGTTCTGCCTTCTTCTTTCGCCCTGAGCAGTGGCACCTCTGATATGGCCTTTGTGATCGGCCATAATCATCATGATCATCATGATCATGAACATCATCATCATCATCACCATCATCATCATCAATTTTGTAGGGGACGGCGAAGGATGGGATGGGGTGGGGAACAGCCTAAGCTTATAAGCGTTTGACAAAAAAAAAAAAAAAAAAAAAAAATGTGTGTAGTCTATACACGGGTGAGCTGGGGGTGTCGTGACCTTCATCTCCCAAAATTGTACGACAAAAGACGGGTGGGGGTGGGGGTGGGTTGGAAAGACGAGGACGGGGGGATGCGGCTCTCAATTTCCAAACTCTTTATCTAAAAGCAGGGGCAGGGACGGGAGTAAACGAAAGGGAGGGGGGGGGGGGGGGGGGGGTATCTTTTAGTTTTTTTTTTTAAACATAAAAATTGGGAGGGTTTGGGGTGGGGAGAGAATTCTTATGAAAGAGGGAGGCGGAGTTTGGAGGAGGGGAGTAGGGCGGGAGGACGGGAAGGGGAGGGGGTGGGGGTGGGGGGGACCATTACACGCCCTCCATATTTTCTCTCTAAAGCAGCGAAATGGGGCAGTCTGATTTAAACTGAACCAAGAGATATTACCACTGGTAACATGTCACCAAAATGCCGTTCAGAAAAGACACAGTGTCATGACGTAAAGTGTGTTGAAATCTTTCTCTCTCTCTGTCTGTCTGTCTGTCTCTGTCTCTGTCTCTCTCTCTCTCTCTCTCTCTCTCTCTCTCTCTCTTCTGTCTGTCTGTGTCTGTCTGTCTGTCTGTCTGTCTCTCTCTCTCTCTCTCTCTCTCTCTCTCTCTCTCTCTCTCTCTCGCTTGCTCGCTCTCTCATTACATTTCTGTTCTGTTTGCAGCAACATACGTGTTGACTCCACCCAGTTCCTACACACTCCCTCCCCCTTCCCTTTGTACCCTGTCTTGTGGCCCAAAGCCAATGTACATTTAAAGTTTGCTGAGTTCTGAGATCTCTCTCTCTCTCTCTCTCTCTCTCTCTCTCTCTCTCTCTCTCTCTCTCTCTCTCTCTTTCTCAGTGTCTGTCTGTCTGTGTCTGTCTGTCTGTCTGTCTGTCTGTCTCTCTCTCTCTCTCTCAAACACACACACACACACACACACACACACACACACACACACACACACACACACACACACACACACACACACTCTCTCTCTCTCTCTCTCTCTCTCTCTCTCTCTCGCTCTGTCTGGCTATTCAGTATCTCTTTGCCTTCAGACATTAAGGTCGTGTGTGTGGGGTGTGAGGTGGTTCGGGGTTGGGGGGGGGGGGGGGGGGGGGGGGGAGGGAAGGCGGAAGGTAGTCTGCAATCCTCACCGCTCCCCCTCCCCCCATCATCAGGAAAGTAGCTAATCTCTTCGTTCTGATACCACGGAGAAAGACTAAACACTGAACAGCTCGAGCAACATTCATGATTCCACTCTCATCGTGCTCAGTTTATAGAGAAGCAGATCTAAAACATTGTGACTATGGATAAAATCCACACACAACAACAACAACAACAACAAAACTACTACTACTACTACTACTGCTGCTGCTGCTGCTGCTGCTGCTGCTGCTGCTGATACTACTACTACTACTACTGAGGACATTTTCTACAGCGCCCATCCTAACAAACGTAGGCTACAGAGCACTTTACAAGTTTTAAACAAATCAATATCTAAAATATACGCTGGTACACACACACACACACACACACACGCGCGCGCGCGCGCGCGCCCATACACACACACACACACACACACACACACACACACACACACACACACACACACACACACACACACACACACACACACGTTGTGTCACAAACACAGACACATACACTGTACAACACGATGAACAGCTCACTCGCACACGAGCAAGTGACATGTACCAGTTCGATAATATTTCAGGTGGTATTCTGCAACTGGCGTTTAAACGGATAAGTTTTGAGTGCAGATTTTGAAGTCAGGAAGGAAGGGGTATGACGTAGTTGGAAAGGTAGCGAGTACCAGAGTATTGCCGC
>JADBJO010006179.1:90000-105000 GCA_016801955.1 Conus betulinus
TCTGCCATTCATATTTTTGTCGTATTTTGTAGACATTTTTCTTGTTTTTTTTTCAGAGGTCACAAACATAACGCCTAAACCAAACCCAAAAACTGCTCGTTCAAAAAAAAAAAAAAAAACAGGTGAAACAGAAACGACTATAACATTTACACCATCTCTCCTCGTTGGCCGTAAATGATTTTGTTTGCACTCAAAGTGACCCAATGAGTTAATAAGTTCCGTTAAACTGTGGTGGAAATCGATTTCACGAGTGCTTATGTCGATTGTTTGCGTGTACGAATGTAGCCGAAAGGTGGCCCTCGTATTAAAACCCTATCACATTAATTATTTCTTTTTAGTTTAGATGAAACAACAGATTTATATCAATTCTGATGTTTTTTTTTTTTTTTTTTTTTTTGGTCAAATACATGCTTTTGCAAAGAGTGCAAATATGAAATACCGGAACGAAAGAAAAGATGTAATTTTGTAAGGGCGGTCGTAGGATTATTCATGTACGATGTAGCCGAAACTGGCTGGAGTAAAACCCTATCACATTAATGGGGGTGAGGTTTAGGTGAAACAACAGAGAGAATGAGATTTTGCAAAGAGTGCAAATATGGGGGCGGAACGAAAGAATGAGGAAGTAGGGATCGCAGGGATGAACGGGCTCGATGTGGTGGGGGTGAGGGAATGCTGAGAAGGTTTTAGAGGGGTGGGGGCGGAGTGGGAATGAGGGGGAAGAACACGGATGGACAGTGCTGAGAGTTTTTAGAGGTCGGAGGGGGTGGGGGGAAAGGAGGGAGAGGAGCAGGATGTTGAGGAGAACGGGAGAGAACGGGGAAGGGCGAAAGTATCAGAAAACAAACTGACCAAAGTTCATCAATGTAGTAAGTGTAATAAACGGACAAATAACATAATAACATTATGGTTGAGATGGGAGAAGGTGAGAGACAGAGGGAGGGAGTGGGGGGTTGGGGGGGGGGGGGGGGGGGGGGGGGGTGGGGGGGGGGGGGGGGGGGGGGGGGGGGGGTTTGCGAGCGAGCGAAAACGGGGACAAGGTTAAACTTGAAAAGAAAATGCAATTTTTCGCTCACTGCGGGCAATGGGTTTTCAATCTGATGGAACAAATATAAAAGCAACTGATATAGCTGGATTTCACCTGCAGCGCTGCAAAAAAAAAAACTTGAAACGACGAGAATCTAATGAAGAAGCGAAGTCAGTCATGCCTGGAGACATTAAAACAACACCAGAGGCTTAAAAAAAAAAAGCGGGAGAGATGGGAGTGGGGAGAAAGGGACGGAGGGAGAGGAAGATGTGTAAAAACCAAATGTCAGAAAACTCTGGACAGCGGTAAAGTAGTAATATCAATGGTAAAAGGGGGAGGGAGGAGGAGAAAGGTAAAAAGAAGCATTGTGAAGAGAAGGAACGGATGATGGAGAAAAATTAACGTGGTCAGTTCAAAAGAAGTAAGTTTGCTTTCTGATATCACACCTAAGGAATTCAGTGTCATCAGTGCAACGGTGGCTCATGGAAAAGGTGTAAACACGACCAATGCGAATAAGGAAAATAAGGCAGTCATGCTAAGAGACGCCAACCTCAATGGCCAATATCCTGATCTAAGAATATGTCTGCGATAAGGGATCTATATGCTGACCTAAGAATGTGACTAAGCTAATGGATCGATATTCTGACGTAGAACATGTCTAAGGAATGGATCAGTATCCTGTGCTAATAATAACTGTGTCTAAGGAAATAGATCAATATCCTGTGCTAATAATAATTATGTCTAAGGAAATGGATCAATATCCTGTGCTAATGATAATTATGTCTAAGGGAATAGATCAATATCCTGTGCTAATGATAATCATGTCTAAGGGAATAGATCAATATCCTGAGCTTAGAATATTCCAGAGATAAAGGATCAATATCCTGATGTGCAAATATGTCTTTGTTAAGAACCAGTATCCTGATAAAGTATCATATATCGGAGGTAACTGATCAGCATCCCAATCACCTTCGATTAATGTGTGGGTAAATTTCAGTGACTGAGCTTCATAACTCTCTGAGGGTGAAAATGCAGTGAAAACCTACAGGCCCAAGCGTTGCAAGATTTAGAGACGTTAATTCAAAATGTGTCAGTCACTGTTCGTAAATATAGAGTGAATAGTGTGTCTACATCTATGACCATGATCTTATAGGGCTGTGCAGAGATAAATCGCTGTTACTTTTTGATATAAGAACTGAAGAGGACAGCAGATTATTTGTTCCGGGGCCAGAATAGCTCAGTAGGTAGAGCGCCGGCCTCGTAATCTTGGTGATCCTGGGGTTGCGGGTTCAAATCTCCGCCGGGCCGTTTTCGGTACAGGGGGGATTCTTCCCCTCGGAGTGAACATTAGTTCTGACTCCATTTCCCATACAGTCCTTCAAATGACACAATAAACCAAGGTTCCGTGTGTGAATGTACGCATAACATCTTGCACACACGTAAAATCCCATCACCAACTTTCGGAAGAGAAAGCCAGTTTGGCCGTTGGTATGGATGACACGTTACACATAGCATGCACCCTGCGTACGAAATGAGAAGAATGAAGGAAGTAAGGAAATTGAGTCAACGATATTGAATGATACGGACTGGATGACACCGGAAACGACTGAATGAAGCGCCAGGTGGCAGTTCTTCAGTCGGCACTATCCAGGTAGGCAGTCCGTTGTGTACACGAGTGTGGATTGTAAAGCGCTTAGAGCTTGATCTCTAGCCGAGAACAGGCGCTGTATAAAGTATTCATTATATAATAATGATAATCTGACACAGACGTTGACATGCACAGCGCAAAGAGATATGAATCAGGTAACCTCCCCATATTTTTTTCTCGCCTTGTCAGTCCTACGGCAGTGTGACCGAAGATGAGTTTTTTAAACATGGCGCTGTTTGATTGTTTTGACGGAAGAATATGTCGAATCTGTCACAGATGACATTGGCAGCTGGAAAGAGAGCCAACTTCCATCTATTACATAGTGCTAGACGGTGACGTTGTGGCGGGGTCGACATGTCTCGTCCCATTCCTGCAAAAAGTCGCTGGTCAAATGAGGTCAAAACGGAAAAGGGGACAGAACTCCGTGCATAGCCCTCCTGGAGAGACGCTGATCGAGAGCGTGCGGAAACAGTTACAAACATCTGGAAAAAAAAATGTCCGGGCGGTCGAATCTGAAGAATCAATTCAAAGATGAGTGGGTTTATAAACGCGTTGTTCTGAAATCAGTTCCAAGTGGCACAAAGTCAAATCATTGAAATCGATTAAACATAACTTTTCAACCCTGGTCTTCTCACGTGCGTGGTACGAGCAGTTTAGGATTACACAAGCCATGGAAGCAGGAGTTCTCCACAGAGATGCGCCATTGATCTTGATTTACATTTGGACTAGAACTGAATTATCTCCCCTGCTTTGCACGTTTAAATCGGCTCACTGGCTGCTCTGACAACATCATAGGGATGACTTTGTTCGACGAATTGTTGACCTCCACAGAATCAGATGTCATCAAATGATTTATTTGGTTTGAATGTGAGTTGATAACGGTTAAACAAAAAAAGCAGCCTCCACCCCCCACCCCCCACCCCTGTCCGTTATCTTTGATAGGACTTAAAAAATTTATTTTGATCAGTTATTGATAATATAGTGATGATTATTAAGAAGCAAATCAATCCTCTTTAAAGAATTATGTTAGATTTGGGTAACGTGTTGGGAACTCTGTTGTTCATCATGTGTGGAGGTGGTAGTTTGTTTATGTGGTTACAGGTGCTCATGCGACTCATTTTTTCATTGAGAGTAGGGATTATTTATGTTCATCTGCTATAGGCCTTGTTTTTCTCATTCAGATCAAGCAAAACAAATGCAGAAGAGAGAGAGAGAGAGAGAGAGAGGAGAGAGAGAGAGAGAGAGAGAGAGAGAGGAGAGACAGACAGACAGACAGAGGAGAGAAAGAGAAACAGGAGGGACCTTTTCCTCTACTTGGGACCCTGGACGGACCGCCGAAGGACACACATGGCCACCCAACACGCACGAGCACACAACACCAGAGGAGAGAGGAGGATCCCCGGGATGGAGACCCTCCCCCCCCCGGCCAGAGAGAGCGAGAGACAGACAGAGGGAGACAGAAAACACAGGGAGACACAGACCCACACACCACACACACAGAGAGAGAGAGCAGAGAGAGAGAGAGAGAGAGAGAGAGAGAGAGGAGGAGACCCGGAGAGAGAGAAAAGGAAAGGTAGACAGACAAACAGACAGGCACACACACAGAGAGAGAGAGAGAGGAGAGAGAGAGAGAGAGAGAGAGAGAGAGAGAAGAGAGAGAGAGAGAGAGAGAGAGAATGAGATAGAGAGAGAGAGGACAGACAGACAGGCACAGAGAGAGAGAGAGAGAGAGAGAGAGAGAGAGAGACAGAGACAGAGACAGACAGACAGACAGACAGACAGACAGACAGACAGACACAGGACACAGACAATATATATGTTGATTTCTGCGTCTTGCGAGTTGTGTTTCTACTACGCTGGACAGCTGCATTGAAAACTGGTCTGGAAAGGCTTTGCTAGTAGTGTCAGGAGTCAAAACGCTGCATTTTAGACTTCAAGAGCCTCCAGTTGCTATATCATTTCACATGTTGATACAGAAATGAAGCCGAGTTTGGCACATTTGTTCAGAGATTTGGGGTTTTCAAAGACATGTTGCTATCATAAAAGTCCACATTAAAATGTACAGAATGGCCGGAGAAGTTTTAAGGAACGTCAAAAGCATTGTCGCTCTTAAAGAGTGCGGCAGATTTCCTATCTGAACTGGTACATATATTCGACTAGGGGATTACTGATGAATACTAGTGTGTATGACCCAAACACGTGTCCCAAACGGTGCTACAAAATTCAGCGAGTGCAGGATCAATCTGGCAGAAGAAATTAGAAAATATAAGCAAGGGTACCTTTAGTGCACACACATCTTGGAATCTGCATGGAAGATGGTAGAATGTTGGAAAGGCTTCTTATCTAATATCCCAGGCCAGACAGCAACGGAGAGAATCGGTTCATGATTTTGTCTGATCACACTTTGGCTGTTTCAGATAGATTGTGTATAATGTTTCTAATTTAGTATCCCAGCTCAAACAAGGACGGAATTTTGCCTTGCACCTTTTACCTTATTGGTTGTTGTTTCCTTACCTATAGCATGCCATCGTGCTCTTTGCCTTTTCCTTTATATTTGCTTGATGGCCTGTAACAAACTGAATAAACGTTGTTGTAGTAGTAGTAGTAGTAGTAGTAGTAGTAGTAGTAGTAGTAGTAGTAGTAGTAGTAGTAGTTGTTGTTGTTGTAATTATCATGATCTCTATTGCTGTTGTGATATCATCATCATCGTCATCCTCCTCTTCCTCCTACTCCTCCTCCTTATCCTCCTCCTCTTCCTCCTCCTTCTCATCATCATAATTATCGTCATCATCATGTACACAAACATCATCATCATTACCATCATCACCACCCCCATCACCATCATCACCATAATAATCACCTCCATCATCGTCACCATCATCACCATCATCATCATCATCATCATCACCATCATCATCATCATCATCATCATCATCATCATCATCATCATCATCATCATCACCATTGTCATCATCATTATCATCATCATCATTACGTACACACATCACATTTTCGTGTGATCAGCCTGCGCTGTGAGCACCGGGCTGCAGCGGTACCTGCATTGAGGGATTCCTCACTCCTCACCTAGCTGAGTGCTGTGAGCACGGGCTGCAGCGGTACCTGCATTGAGGGATTCCTCACTCCCTCACCTTGCTGAGTGCTGTGAGCACCGGGCTGCAGCGGTACCTGTATTGAGGGATTCCTCACCTTTCTGAGGGAAGAGACCACACCCAAGTTTTTACAAAACGAGGCTGTATTCATTCATACCCGCAAAGACGTTCTGGCACTGATCCATCAAAGACTACATCCACAGACCTTATCTTCCCGTATCCCCAACCCAATGGTCCCAAAACTTCGATGCCAGCGGTCTTGCTGGTCCAAAACAACGCATTTTTAAGGAATGAGAGAGAGAGACAGAGAGATAGAGACAGAGAGACAGAGAGAGAGAGAGACAGAGAGAGAGACCACAGAGAGAGAGCGAGAGAAAGACAGAGAGAGAGAGAGAGAGAGAGAGAGAGAGCGAGAGAGAGAGAGAGAGAGAGAGAGAGCGAAGAACTTGACAGTAGTAAGAGAGGAGGCAGGAGAAAGGGAATAACAGACAAACAACGATAGAAAACAGAAAGAGGGCTAGGACTACGGCGAGAATTGGAAAAGAAAGAAAGAACAGGCCACACACACACTGACCGACTGACTGAAACCAGTGTATTGTCAGATTAACCCATGGTTGTACTGACATTTAAAAAAAACCATTATGAATAGAATGTCAACATTTCTCATTTAATGAAAAGGAACATAATTCACACACACACACACACACACACACACACACACACACACACACACACACACACACACACACACACACACGCACGCACACGCAGACACATATATGCATAAACACACAATACACACATCTCTATACGACACACCCACACCCTCACACACACACACACACACACACACACACACACACACACACACACACTCACACACACACACACACACACACACACACACACACACACACACACACACACATTTTACATTCGACTGTAAAAAGTTGAAAGAGGATGGTGTCCGTTCCTCAATCTCTGGAAGGAATCTGTCCTGTCTACGGGCTGGGCAGCTCAAAGTCTTGAACAAGTGGCAACAAAGTCTTCACGGCAAGGAGATCTCATGAAGAGCCATCCTCATCGTGAAGAGAGAACAGGCTGTGTCTGGAGCAGCAACATCGCCATAGCAGTGACAGCTCCCCCCTCCCCCACCCCTCCCTGAAGGTCATGAAGGGGGGAGGGGGTGGGGTGGGGGGGAGTGGGGAGTAGATGCTGGGAGGACAAGGGTTGAGAAGCCGGTTGGAGGAGGAGCTGGTCGAGGCACTGGGGGATCCAATGTCCTGAAGGCAGGTTCCAGGAGTTGGGTTTGTTGGCGCTATAGGCTGACTGAACCTTCAGCTCCCATGGAAGTCTCACAGAGAGAGAGAGAGAGAGAGAGAGAGAGAGAGAGAGAGAGAGAGAGAGAGAGAGAGAGAGAGAGAGAGAGAGAGAGAGAGAGACCCACCAGCCTCAGGACCCCAACACCCCCCACCCCCACCCCAAAGGTAAAAGTAGTTGAAGTTTCATCATGATAGCCCAGCCGACAACACAGACCTGTTTCGGGGCTGTCAAATTTACATTTTTAAAAAAATCAGAAAAACGGTTGTAAAAAAAGACGCTGAAAAGGAAATAAACAGGAAAATGCTGTTATGATAGGGGAGCTGAACAGACCATCGAAACAAAACACAATGTCCTAAAAAAAAGACACAAACACCAACATGTTGTTGTTCTCGCATTGTTGCTTAACTATGTACATCTTAAGCCCCGATGACAGCAGCAAGCAGTCGCTTTAGTTTTAGACTCCCAGATAAAAAACAAAATTAAAACAAAGGACATTTCAGAGCGGGTAGAAGAAGCGTGCACAAAGAGATATCCTGTGGGCAAACGGACACAGCAAAATCGACAGTTGGTACTCACTCTAGATAGCGGGTGCAATCTTCGGTGCCTAGATGCCAGACACCAACAAAACGCTGGCATGCCAAGAATTGCTGTAAAAGAGAGAGAGAGAGAGAGAGAGAGAGAGAGAGAGAGAGAGAGAGAGAGAGAGAGAGAGAGAGAGAGAGAGAATCACAGAGAAGGAAAATGGTCCTGAAAAGCAGAAAACGCATTAGATTTAACTTAAGACAGACAAAGTAAAAAGAAGAAAAGAGAAGAAAGAAAGAAAGAAAGAAAGAAAGAAAGAAAGTAAGAAAGAAAGAAATGCAGAGTGAAAGAGGGGAAAGAGGAAGTTACTAGCAGGGAACTTGCAGAAGCCGGGAGAAGAGTTATCGGTACTGAAAGAGTCCCCGGCATCCTCATGTGGACAGGGAAAGGGGGGACAAACTGGGACTCAGACAGACGTAAGAGATTCTGGGATCAGGGACGGAGGGGGTAAAGGCACCAATGCCACAGATGAATATACAGAGGGCTGACAACTTCATGCACGTGCACACAGATAAACATACAGACGGCTAACAGTCCTACGCACGTGCACGCAGATAAATAGACAGAGGGCTAACAGTCCCATGCGTGTGCACACAGAGAAATATACAGAGGGCCGACAGTCCTATGCACGTGCACAAGGAAATGTCAGCCACACCTCATGCTGATGGAAGAGGTTACAAAAAGGACATCGATCCAAGGTACAGCGAACGCCAAGGGAACCCTGCGAGAAGGAAAAATGCAAAAGGGATGGGGGGTGGGGGGGGGGGGGGGGGTGGCAGGCGGAAGACGGGGGGAAAGAAAGGGAGAATTAGGAAGGATAAATAATTACTTTGCATCGGAAAGAAAGCCACCCGCGTCTTCAGATCCAGGCACACAATCTTATTAAACATTTCTTCTTTTTCCTCCTCCTCCTCCTCCTCCTCCTCCTCTTCTTCTTCTTCTTCTTCCTCCTCCTCCTCCTCCTCTTCTTTCAGTTTTTTGTATCTTTTATTATGCAGTGCTAGAGAGAGAGAGAGAGAGAGAGAGAGAGAGAGAGAGAGAGAGAGAGAGAGAGAGAGAGAGAGAGAGAGAGAATGGAGATCTTGTAGACACTTTATCTGCAAAATCCTTCTCATGAATTTTAAATGATATCCCTTAAAAATGTTTAGACTTAAATGAACATTGAAAGGTATTAAAATAAGATTCTAGAAGAAACTTCTAGAACAGTAAAGGCTGGATTTAATGATAATGGATATACCATCATTTCATGAGCATGTCATTTCTCTGATTTATTTTTTTTTTGCAACTGAAGCGGGAACACAGCTAAAGAAATTTTACTATAAAGGCTGCTTTTTTTTAAGTATAAATTCAATGTCCGAGTTTCCATAGTATGAGTATGATAAAGTCAAAGTTTTCTACAGAACAAAGCTTAACGATCAACAAATGTCTTACAAGAATTGGAGTCTAAATTCCTAATTTTGAACAATTAATACATCATTTTTCTGAGATGGTTTTAAGTCTATTTACGTTCTGATCACAATAGATCATTTTTCAACAGGACCCCTTATACTTCATGGCAGTCTGTTTCTTATTAATTTGCCATGGTATATTTTTATCGCTTTCTCGGCGGTTGTTGTTGTTATGTGTTTGGTTTTGTGGGGGTGGTTAGACTCATATTCAATTACACCATTCAAATAATTGACTACTACTTTTTGTAACATCAAACATACCTTTCCTGTCTTTGAATCGAATATATGAACAGTGGTTTCACCTGAAAAGACGTCACAACACGCACTTAAAAATTTAGAAGATTATTGATAGGCTTTGAGAAAAAATGTGGCTCCTAGGACAGAGCCTTGAGAAACTCCGCGTTTGATGGGTGAAGGAGAAAGGTGGTGTCTACTACTCTTAAACTAATTGTTTTCTGTCGTTTTTGAAATGATTACTTAAGTCTACTGCTTTATTCGATGGGCGATGTACGCCATGCTTTTTTTCAGAGGCAGACGGAGGTTCATAGTAGAAAGAAACTCGTGGAGAGCGTGGCAGCAGAGAGTCCTCAGAAGAGAAGCCCCCTTCAAGAGTGTTTCGGCCCTTATCTCCTGACACTCTAGGGGCGTTGGGCCACACCCGGTTCATGACTCCGGATGTCCCTCTGCTGCCCTTTTCTTTTTTTTTCCCATCTTGGGACGAGCCATGGCTGGGATCCGAACCCATGACCCTCTGGACATGCTCATTTTCCACTTAATGACTCGCGCACTAACCACTGAGCCACTGGGACACCTGATATCTGTAGGAAAGTTAAGCCTTATGAAGTTCACCTTTGTTCCTCCTTGACCAGATCCAGCTTGAACACCTCTGCTGCTTCTGCCATTGCTTTCAGGGCTCTGTTTTTTTCCCTCCCTGCAACTGAGAGCTGTTTCATGAGGCTGTATGCAGACGACGTTCCTACAAACCCCCTAGCTCCAATTTCTGCAGTGTGGAATTTGACCTGATAGCCTTCTCTCCTCTCGTTCATAACATATAATCCACTAGGAACGTCGACCAACATGACACCAGTAATCTTGTCATTTAAGTTTGAGAGGCCTTTATCTACCAAGCTGAGCAACGTAGTGTGCTAGGGATGCTGTTCTCAAAATCCAGAGTAGTTAAGATGACATAACTAAATTCATCTAAATGATTTAGGCTGTATTTTCCTGTATAATCCTCCGAACGTTTGATACAAAAGACAAGATAGAAACTGAAATTATGAAGTTTTAGAAAGGGTGGGGGTTAGTTTCCGCCGAGGACATTGACGAACAAAGTACACAAGACACGATGCATTTCGACCTCTTGGGTCTTCTCAAGTGAAAACAAAATACGTAACATTTAACATTTAGGACAGTACAAACAAAGAACGAAGAGCGACTTATCTGATGTCCATGTGGTAAGCAGCTTACCACATGGACATCAGATAAGTCGCTCTTCGTTCTTTGTTTGTACTGTCCTAAATGTTAAATGTTACGTATTTTGTTTTCACTTGAAGAAGACCCAAGAGGTCGAAATGCATCGTGTCTTGTGTACTTTGTTCGTCAATGTCCTCGGCGGAAACTAACCCCCACCCTTTCTAAACTTTGCTTCGTTCTCCGCCATCAGTCGCTCCATTTTGAATCCTGAAATTATGAAGTTCAGGTGTGTTACTTGATTTACAAGATGTAGAGACTTTTTGTACTTTTGAAGAACTACATGAAAAAGCTGTTCTTTATGCATAAAATTTAAACAAGACTTACGCTAGGAAACTGCAATTATGATTTTAAGAATCTATTAAATGTAAAATGGTATTTTATGTGAGAAATGGCGCGTCACTGTTGACAAATAATGTCTGGAAGCGCACTGTCTGGTCACTATACGTGGGACTTACAGGGGGAAAGCCAGCGTCACCAATCATTAAAAGCCTACCAACAGGAATGCACGAAGCTTCGTCTTCCCTACGACAGACTCCAGATAATTACAATTATACTGCGATTTCATTGCATAAACTTGGTTTAATTTCATCATATTATCTCTCGCCTGTTCAACACCCTCAGCCAGGCAGATTGATCTGTCAGTTTTTTAGTGTGGTGTTGTGGTTTGACCATTTTTTTTTTTCTCTTACATGGACTTGTTTTCCAAGAAACTATCTAGCACCATTTCTCCCAACTTTAAATCATCAGAACCAGTCCGTTATTGCGCTGCAAGAATGTTTAGTCTCCAGCCAATTAAGAGCGCTAAACATCGTCTGCAAAGCAGTGCTCCTCCCAAACAAACCACTGGTCTTGCCACGGAAGTGGAATGACCGGTACAGTTCTCAGTTTCAGTTCTCTCTGTTGCCAGGGCAGCTTGATCCCGTGAAAGAAGGTATCCCTGCTAGATGAGCCACTGACTTTCCATAGCGTAGGAAAAATTTGTAGCTCCTTTCAGTTTCCTTAAGCCATAGCAGTTGCAGTTTCCAGCAGGACAGGACAACAGGACAAAATATCTCAGTTTCCGAGCGAGACTGTTATTCAGCTGTTTATTGTGAACCCAAGGCCAAGTGTGACCAAAGACTTGCAGAACTCATTTCGTGTCATGAAGAATCACATCACAAACATTCCAAGCACGCAGACTCTGGCTCCTGAGATCAGTTATTAGTGCCAGTATCATGCATGCTATCAGTGCCAGCTGTGCCAGCGTCTGCCAGAACACATGTGGCAGTCATGACCAAATAATCCAACACCGGATGCACAGACCAAACGCCACTGTTCATCTACACCTTTTTCTATCCTGCATACAACAGGATAATTACCAACCGTGCTGTCTTCATGCAGAAGAAAATATGCAGACATAGTGCTAGTATCCAAATTTATAGCACCGTAACTAGCTTCATTGTCAAACTAGTTTCTTGAGAAATGTATCTCCGTCAGGAAAAAAGAAATAGAGGGTCTATGTTTTCGATGACTGTATATTTTTATGTTCAGTTTTTAATATAGAACTTGTAAGCTTATTGTGTTGTTTGTCTCCATTAGTGTGTGGTGGATGAAGTTTACTACGGATGCAGAAAAACCTCACTTCTACGTTTGTTCTCTAATATCTCGCATGCCAGCAGCGAGAGAGATAGTAAGAGAAAGAAAGAGGAGAGAGGTCTTTCTGTGTCTGGAGGGTTTAAGAAGCGGCGGTATTGTTCCTGGTCTCTGTGTCCACAATCAGTCAGAAAAGGCCACCACACCTGAGTCAGTCACTCTAGTTTACCCACCTTCTAAAATTTCCCCTGGACTTGGGTGATCCACCTGAAAGGAAGGAAAGTGTAAAACAGAAAAAATGTCTCCACTGAATGGAAAACGCACCAACGCATGCATTTGTAGGCCAGACCTGCAAGAGACACACTCATAAACCAGCTGGGCCCAGGGACAAGAGAAGTCGTCAGGCTGGAAGAGAGGCAACATATCTGGAAACCTGCCGAGGCCTGAAGGCAAAGAAGTTGATGAGATCAACTGGAAGCGAGACGACATATTCCGAAGTCCTGCAGCATTCTCTTATTTTTCTCTCTATCATCATTCGCTTTCCTTGATTCATGATCTGCCATCGTCTTTTCTTTGTCAGGGAAGCTGAAGGCATTCAGCCGGCTGTTGCGATTTATGGACAGCCTCCAAATGTGAAAAAGTTGTTTTACTGTGTTATTTTGAAATGATCAGTACCCAGGTGACTTGTCCTGGCGCTAGCAGTGTGGTATAATCAATCAAAAGCCCGACATACGTTCTTGACCAGGAACTTACAACATGACAACGTAAACAGAGCTAGCTGCCAAGTCCAAGTAAAATATGATTAACAGGGATTCTGCCAAGAGCCACTGCCCCCAGAGAGAGTCCTGTTGCAGGTAGATCCCCAATGGGTGCTGGTGGCATCAGAAGAAACAGTGCCAGACTCTGAAGGGGAAACATCATTCAGTGCCACTGGAACAATTTGTAATCGACTATCCAACTTCTGCTAGAATAAAAGCAAACAGTCGTGTTTTTAATACAGTCCCTTTCCGCCAAAAAAACAAGCGCTTCTTTTATCTTCGAGTCCCGTTGGTGGTAAACTGAACTCGGGGATGAAAGCTCTTGTATTGGAAAAAAGTACTTACATGAAAACAAGGTGTCTGTTACTACTAAACAGGCCTCTGTTTAACATAGGAAAAAGACGCTGTCAGTTTTTCAGTCACCTGTTTCATCTCGTTTATTCTGAAAAGTTTCCCTCAAAAAAGAGCAGTACAGCTCAAATATAAACCATCTTTTCTGTTTTTCGTCCCTGTGACGGTCATGCTTTTTTGTTTTAGTTTTTAAGGTATTAGATTGACGACGTTGCACTTCGCAAAACTTCTCACACACACACACACACACAACACACACACACACACACACACACACACACACACGCACACACACACACACACACACACACACAGAGCTTTGCACTAAACAGTTCGTAACTAATTTGTTTCACGCTATCCCCTGTATTTTCACCATCCCACCTACCTGCAGTTCCAAGTGTGTTGAGAGGAAGCGCCGATCTTGGACATTAACAAACAGTTCCAAGTGGGTTGGCAGTCTGAAATTTACCTTCGCAAGGTCATTTTTTTTAACTCTCTCTTCTCTTTGTGCCGTTTCTCTCAGGCCATTGTTCAGCCGATCGTTCTCAGGCAAGTAGCACTATGATCTGATCTCAGTTTTTCCTGCCATTTGTGACAATTTGAAATACCTGCCCCATTAATGCTCAGTTCCAGCCTGATGTCTTCATTAATGACAGAGTGCTGTGGCAGAGGGGGCGAAGAGTTCGAATCTTGGTCAGGGAGAACATCCAACACTGGGAGAGACGTCTTCGACAATGCGTCTTTTTTCCTCCCATTTCCATATTGCTCTTCTTAGGTCGAAAGCTAACTCGACAGTCTCATCCGCCGTCTCCGTTGACTTCAGAGTTTTGTTGTCTCTTCAAAACGCTGCTTGAAGTTGATTTTCTATCAGCCTTAATCTTAGCGTAAATGTACCAGATGCTTGTACCTCATTTAGACTTTCAATTTGCTTGTCCTCTGTCCCTGTTTTTTTTTTCGCTTCCTTCCCATTGAAGATCAGTGGCGATTTCCTCATTTGCTTAATCATTCTGAAGGAAAAAAAAGAAACATTATTACCCATAACGTGGGATGCGCGGTTGATTCCACTGTAAATTACAGCCATAATGCTCCAGATGAAGGGAACTAATTGTAAAAATAAGACCGCTAATCATTATCAGAGCTCTCTAAAGACATCAGATTTGAAATGTGTTGACAGGTTCAAAGTGCCTTCGACACTTCAAAAACCTGACAGTTGAGTGTCTGCTGAGAGGAGGAAACCACAGAGGAACGAGGAAGAAACCTGTCCCCATTTTCTGCAAGTGGCGAAACAGATTTCAGCAGCTTGGTGAGTTTTGTTGTGTGTTAATGCTAGCTTATCTGGCATCGCTTTCAGAAGTGCTAGACCTGTCCTCTCCGATGACATCTGAAAACATCCTTTTATGCACTCAGCTTTGATACACAGTCAAGTCCATTGACGCTGTGAGGCGGTCCTGACCATATTAATGCTGTTCAAAGGGAATCCATTTTAGAATGATGACATGCTAAATTTCTTCTGTTCAGCTTCATTAATAATAAAATCAACCCTTATACCCATCTTTCCGTGGCGTGACTGGCACAGAGGATGTACATTGTTGCGAAACTGGCTTCAACATTAAAATAAGGGCCTTCTAAGAGATCTTTTTGATTTCAACTTCTAATTATTTGTTCTTCAGTTGTATGAGCTGTTGTAGTGTAGCGTTATGGTCTTTCACAT
>JADBJO010006179.1:107500-112500 GCA_016801955.1 Conus betulinus
GAAGAACAAAGAAACAAACTGCTCATGAACAAAGAGACCATGGACGGTGAAGGGGAGGAGAGAAGAGAGGGGGTAGTGGTGGTGGTGGTGGTAGCGAAGGGTAGAATCGAACAGAAATTGAAATATGTGACAATGTCATGTTACCGAGTAACAGGAGAGCCAGTTTGGTTTGAAAGTAAACGAGTAGCCATCCTGAACCGATGGATGGACTCTGTCTTCTCAATGGGGTGGTGCGTTAATATCAAATTGCTGTTAGCTGGTCTGTCCACCTGGTAACTGAATCACTTCATGAGATGATAGGGGAGAGAGGGGAGGTCAGGAATTGACATGGTATCCTCGGCGGATGAAAGTCTTATAAACAACGAAAAGTGGGTTTGTTTATTTAGTAATTTGGGCTGAACTTCATTGAGAGATAGTGAAGCGGTAAGGGAGGGGCAGGATTTTAAATACGTTTGTTTATTTGCGTGTTTGTTTGTTCGTTTCTCAGACACCATGAGCGATTGGAGAGATTTTAGAGTAACGCCAGTGTTAGGTGAAAGATTAGTAATCAATTTTTGCGAAGAACTCTAAGATCTGTAAATACAGAACCAAACGATTTAATTTTTAATGTAACGACTACCGGATTTAAACAGGTCACTCAGCTAGGAATAGCACTTACTTGGAACTTTCGACAGACCTCTATCCGTCTTCTTCAGCGGTATTTTTGCTACTGTGTGAACTGGAGTTCAGTGCACACGACCACGGGGCGAACCCTGGTCATGTGACTGAACAATGAGGGTATTGTACACCGATGCCAAGGTGTGTCTGCCCCGGTCCCGGTAGAGTGTGGGGTTGTTTGCGGCAATATCTATAGCCTCCTTCACCCCACGCTGAAACCATCTATCGTCACGGTCGAAAATGCTGATGTTGTCATAATCGAACTGATGTTGCTGGGCGTGTAGGTGGGCGCCTACTGGTGATGATTCCCTTTTGTGTTCTGTCAAGCGTTTCGAAGGTTTCTCTCAGTTTCCCCGACATAGTTCTCTTGACAGTCACGACAGTCTGTTTGGTAGATCACTCCAGACTTGTCCAGTTTGTCAGTTTTGTCCTTGGGCGCGACCAGCTGGCTGCGGATGGTGTTGATAGGTTTGGGATGTACGGAGACGCCGGTTTTCCTGATCTTCCCGCACAAGGCTTCAGTCACACTGCGGACATAGGGGATGGTGACATGTCCTTTACGCCTGGTTTGGTCTTGTTTGGTGGTAGGATGCGGTGTGATCTTCTTGCTAGCCGGGATGTTCCACGCCCACTTCTCATAGCCTGATATGGTGAGAACCAGTTTTGAGGTGTTCCATTTCCTGGTCTTTGGCATCCTGAGTAGAGCAGAAGTCATTTCCCTTTGATCACAATGTTGTAATACAATCTGTCAGTACTAGAATTGTCAAAGTGAAGACGATTTCCTTTAATCCCTTTTTATTACGGAACTATATGCCGCTGGATCATTCCAACACGATTTGGGTGTGACATGTTATAGATAGATGACACTTCTGTCATTAAATGCCGCCCCGGAAACATGTCCATGCAGGCATATGTCAGTTTTGATTAAGGCAGCCCTGGTCGTCTGACTAAACGACAAAACATGGCAGGCTGGGAAGACTATGACAAAGTTGATGAGGGGGGGGGGGGGGGGGGGGGGGGGGGGGGGGGGGGGGAGGGGGGGGTGGGGGGGGGGGGGGGGAGGGGAGGGAGGGGGGGGGGGACGAAATCGAGAGAAACCGGGGAGATCTCTGACAGCCATGGCAAGGAGACAGCTTCAGCTTCCATTTCATCAAGCAGGGGTCACTGCGCGCCGACTAATCCCTGCACGCTACACCGTATCTGCTGTCTTTCCAGACCACAGTGCGTAGGGATTTCCAGCTGATGGATGAATGAAGAAATGACTGAGATGAAAGGATTTAAGATGAGGGTCTCATGAATACGACTTAGCAGATGTCTGACCTGCGCATTGGCCCAACGCACTGGTCAGACCACGGGATTGTACAAGGGGTGATTGTATAAGGGGTGATTGTATAAGGGGCGATTGTGGAAGGGTGATTGTGTACGAGGTGGCTAGGGTAAGCAGCATCGGCGCAATGCTGCAGACAGAGGCACGGAGAATGAGAGAGATGGAGAAGAAAAATAAAGAAAAGAAAAAAGAAGGCAGAGCGGATAATATTTACTTCTATCATTCTTAAGGCAGTAAAATACAACTGCCAAACACACACACACACACACACACACACACACACACACACACACACACACACACACACACACACACACACACACACACACACACACGCACGCACACACACACACTCACGAGCGCTGGGACTCCAAAACTAGAACAGATTTGCTTTTTGAAATAGAACATCTAATGCATTGCTTCATAACTCTAGGCATAAGAACTGATTTTTGTCGGGTCCCATCTCACTGTGGTATAAAGTGAAATGAAATAGCAGACATTCTTGCAAAAGAAGGAGCAAATGGAAACGCTGAAAATTTATTAAACAATCCCTTAGATTTATCCTCTTATGAATTAATCCAAATTATTGAAAAAATATATACATAAGCAGAATTTTAGTAAAAAAAGGCTACTTTACCATCGTGCCCAAGGCACATTGTTAGATTAATTCATAAATAAAGGCTGAATACTTGAAACACTAAATTTTCTCATGGCATGACTTGTATCTTAGAGAAAACATTTCTGTACATCATCTTTTAAACCTCGCCATGGACGGTCCCAAGCCCGGCTGAGAAAGAGGGAGGGTTGGGCGTAGGGTTAGCTTCCCTACCCTGTGAAAACAAACCAGCTACAGAAACGCCAACAAGGAAATCACAGAACATTACGGCCCTGGGAGAGGATGCACCTTCAGCGGAACCAGCTGGAGAGAATTGCCTGGACCGTGATGCCTGGAGGACCCTTGTTGGCGGCCTATACCCCAGAAGGGGTTGTAGGCGTAATGAATGAATGACATCATCTTTTGTTTGAATGCTCAGTGTTGACCTCACTCTATCAGGAGAAAGGTATTGAGATGACTAACTTTGATAATGTCAGTACTGTCTTATATGATTCACATGTTGCTGACAATGCCATGGTTATTTTGCAATCACAGGTTGAAAAATGTTTGTAAAAATCAACAATTTTGTGTGCCACTAGGGTATTTCACTTATGTGAATATGCATATGTCAGATGTGGGTTTGACAGTACTAACGTGGATGGTAAGTTAAGTGTGAATGCGTTTTCTTTCTTTCTTTCTTTTTAATTAAAAATGTGTAATATCATCTGGCGATGAAAAAGACATAAAATAAACCACTGAACTGAACTGAACTGAACACACACACACACACACACACACACACACACACACACACACACACACACACACAGAGCAAAAATAAACACGAAAACTGTTGTCACCATCATAATGTTCATCAGTGTAACTGACTTTATCACACTTATCACTCATTAGTCAGTGCAGTGAATGCGTAGGAAGCTGGATCATGTGGCACTGTGAATTACGCATGATGTCATCAGCGATGACATCAATGGCGCTCTCATAGAATTCATGGCAAAGGCTGAATAAAGTCAGTGCGAACAATGCTTGCACGGTGAGTGGGTTCAAAATGCACGCAAGATGAATGGTTAAATCACAAACGAACAGTTAGGTTTCAAAACGGAGTGACGAGCAGTTCAGTTTCAAGTGACTGAGGGCGGAAAAATGAGGCAAACTTTGGAAAGAGCGGGGCTTAGTTACCGCCAAGGACACAGACAAACAGACTGTGTCCTTCGCGGTAACTAACCCCCTCTCGTTCCAAATTTCACAAACGAACACACAGAGAAATCGTTCTTATCTGGGCTGTGGGTTAGGGGGCAGCGTTGGATGGAGTCTCCAACACCGAAGACTGTTGTTCTGTCAGAGACTGTTCTGTGTGACAGTTTCCAAAAGGATGGGTCTGGAGTGACTTATTTAAGGGGACAGCTCATAGACCTGAAATGTCTTGAGTACAGTTTTCAAACCTGTTTCTATATTCACGCTCAGTACGGAAGAACTGTACATAGGTCGGAGGTGTGAAGGGACAGCTCACAGACCTGGAATGTCTGAGTCCAGTTTCCAACCTGTTTATATTTTCAAGCTCAGTACACAAGAACTAAGCATGGGTCAGACACGTACTGAAGAATGTCTTGGTCCCTGTGACAGCTGTTCAGAAATGTTCTGAATGATGTTGGCTGGATCAGGGGAAAGGTTTCACAATTGACAGCCTTACGCTGTTTTGCGTCTGTCAATGAAACGTTCTTCACCGCTTTCATAACTGTTAGAAAAATGTCTGTGTGCACACAGTTTCTGATTTTTGTCGTTCGAACCTGGAAATAACTTACACTTTATTACAGAATAAAACAGGCTGAGCTTGGATTAAAAAAAAAAAAATACAGTTCATATTGTATTGATATCAACATTGTTTTCTTAAAACGATCTTCTTCGAGAGGGCGGTCCATTCCAGATTTGTGAGATCTTCAACTTTTGACAATTAAAATGGAGCTGTCAATAAGCTCATTTTTTTTTTTAGAAGCTATGTTTACATTAGATCGAGTTGCAAAGTGAGACGACTACAGGCGGAAATCTAAACAAATCTTAAATAAATGTTAGCGAACGGCCAAGAGAAACGTGGACAAATGAGTCACGAGACAAAACACGACGCGTTTCGACCTCTTAGGTCTTCTTCAGGCAAGACACAAACAAATAGAACAATGAAAATGAACGAATGTTTCACTTAGCTTTGATCTCGTTTTCATTCAACGCCAACCTAGCGCTGAAGAGATCAAAGCTAAGTAAAAAATTCGTTTATTTTCATTGTCATGGTTTGGCCACGTCATTCGTCACAACACACCCTCTCCAAAACCATCCTTCAAGGTACCGTTGAAGGAGGGCGCAGACGAGGACGGCAGAGAAAGAGCTGGTCCGAAAATAAAAAGGACTGGA
>JADBJO010006179.1:115000-117500 GCA_016801955.1 Conus betulinus
TTTTTTTTTACCCACAATGGGCTTTCCATCTGCATGTGAGGATTCTGAAGATGTACGGCTCACTTCCAGTTGACTGCAACTGCCAGCATGCAAGTGGGGGCCGGAATAGCTCAGCTGGTAGAGCGCCGGACTCGTGATCCTTGGGTTACGGGTTTGAATTTCGGTACAGGGGGATTTTTCCCTCGGAGTTAACATTGGTTCTGACTCCATTGCCCATACAGTCCTTCGAATGAGACTATAAACCGAGGTTCCGTGTGTGAACGCACGCACAACATCTTGCACACACACGTAAAATCCCAATCACCAACTTTCGGAAGAAAGGCCATTTTGGCCGTTGGTATGGATGACACGTTACACATAGTATGCACCTTCCCCTAAGATGGAGTATGGCTGCCTTAATGGCGGGATAAAAAACGGTCGTACACACAAAACTCCACTGCTGCCTATACAGGCAGTGTCCGCAGGGTATCAGCCTGCGTACGCAGGAGGAAGAAGCATGCACGTCTTAGCGGTACGGTGGTTAGAGACGCCGGCTTGCAAGTTGAGTGTTACGGATTCGAGGCACTTCTGAGGTGTGCATTTATGAGATGTTTTGGCTCTTGCCGGAGTCTGCCCATGGCTCGAACCTAAAGACTGGGACCACATGGTCGAGTTTCAGTTTTTTAATTGATGTTTTGAGAGAGTTGTCTACCTTCCATGATGAACACTGCAGGTGTCTGTATTGGTTTAAACAGAACTTTATTCAAATTTCACAAATGTACCATCAAAAGAGCAAGAACAAACTTAAAGCTTGTATTGCACGACAGCTGATAGACACAAAACGAATTCAGTTAAGAATCAGCAACATACTGTGTGGGAAACATTTCAACCATAGTTAACGCAACGATCTACTGACTCACAGAATAGGTGACTTAATGATGAAATCAATACACCACCAACAACATAGAAGAACACGGAAAGAAAAGTGAGACTGAGGAGGAGACAGGTCATCACAGGTGAATTGTACATCTCTGGTCCCTGGTTGAACCACAGCTGGCCAACCTCACCGTCAGCTGGTCACTTGATGTACCACCACGTTTGTCACCTGCATGGTCAACAAGGAGTGGCCTTCAATCATCACAGAGTGTAAACACAGGAATGAACCCCCCCTCCCCTCCCTCCCTACTTTGCCTCCTTCAGGAGCGATGAGTAGTCAAACGTTTCTCCGTCAGCCTGATGATGACATCCTCTGTGACGACAAGAGTGGATCCTCTGTCACTGGTGATCGGCACACTCCTTTCAGGGTGGTCCTTTTGTCCTGGTGTTTCTCTGTCACTGCTGATCTGAACTCCTTTCAGGGTGGTCCTTTTGTCCCTGGTGTTTCTCTATCATTGGCGATCTGCACTCCTTTCAGGGTGGTCCTTTTGTCCTGGTATTCCTCTGTCATAGTGATCTGCACTCCTTCAGGGTGGTCCTTTTGTCCTGGTATTCCTCTGTCATAGTGATCTGAACTCCTTTCAGGGTGGTCCTTTTGTCCTGGTATTCGTCTGTCATAGTGATCTGAACTCCTTTCAGGGTGGTCCTTTTGTCCTGGTATTTCTCTGTCACTGTAATCTGCACTCCTCTCAGGGTGGTCCTTTTGTCCGGGTATTTCTCACAGAAAGCGAGGATGGGGAGTGTGAGGGGTGGGTGGGTAGGAGGTCTTTCCATCTTCCAATCGATGGACACGCTCGATTTACACATCGCCCCTTCCAAGTGTCTCTCTCAACACAAACGTGACAGCATTCTCATGCTCCTTCTCACGCACTTCCTTCTTCATAGCCAGGGGATAACACGGAAGAACTGTTGATTTGTTTTTGTTTGTTTGTTGGCTGTTCTCCCCGCCAGATCATTCTGTCCATCACTTTAACAATCGTGGAAAAGGGGGAGCGACAACAACAACAACAACAAATTGTGCGAGTTTCGAACCTTGGACCTGTGATTCTGTCACTTCTCAGGTGAGTGTGTTACCCAACTGGCCCCCTTCCTTTTTTGTCCTGTCTCTATTTCAGTACCACGACAGTGGCGTGACCTGAATGCCGTTTCTACCGGCTCCCCATCCACAGCCACACCCTGCCTTCTCCTGCTGTAGCCTTGTCACGGGCAGTCCTCGCGGAGCAGTCAGGATCAGGTGTTAGGAGGCAGTCCACGGCAGGAGACATTGTACTGATGCCGCGTCACTTCAGTGGTGTTCACTGGCAGCTCTTCTGAGCCAACGTACGCAGGACACCACTTCGTAACAACATACGCAGGACACCACTTCATAACAAATTGCGCAGGACACCATCTCATAACAACATGCGCAGGACGCCACCTCATAACAACATACGCAGGACACCACTTCATAACAACATACGCAGAATACCGCCTCATAGCAACATACGCAGGACACCACCTCATAACAACATACGCAGGACACCATCTCATAACAACATACGCAGAACACCAACTCATAGCAACGTACGCAGGACACAACTTAATA
>JADBJO010006179.1:127500-132500 GCA_016801955.1 Conus betulinus
CAAGCTGCTTTAAAAGTGCCTGATTTGATCCTGATACTGCATTAAAAGTGCCTGAGTTGAACCTGCATTACAAGTGCCTGTTCAACACTAAATTGTCCATTTTGACCATGAATTTGTAACTGATTTGCTTTTTTATGATTTTGATTAAATTCATTTAATAGAAGATTTGAACTTTGAACTGGTAGAAAGGGAGAAAATAATGAGGTCCTACTAAATGTATAACACATTAACCATTCAGTGGCACAGAGTCCATTTACAAGATTCATATAATCATTATGAGCATGCCTCGTTTAATGACCAGTCGTGTGTGTGTGTGTGTGTGTGTGTGTGTGTGTGTGTGTGTGTGTGTGTGTGTGTGTGTGTGTGTGTGTGTGCGCGCGCGCGCGTGTGTGCGCGCGCGCGCACGCTCGTGCGTGTGCGTGTGTATGTCCGCGTGCATGCATATATGAATGAATTTACTTATATTAAATTAATCTCGTACAGGATGTGCTGGCGAAGTGTATATGAATATTATGATACAATGTAGAACTGTCAAGCTTTTAAGCAGCCTTATTATCCTTACTTCCTCGAATTTTCCTCCAAATCTAATTTCTTGTATTTTTTTTTCTGTTTCTTTCCTTTTGTGAGGGCAGAATAAAACAGAAAAAAAAAAAAAAAAATCAGTATGTAAAAACTTTTACTCTAACTCTCGCTAAACAAATTATAACTTGAACTGATTTTAACAGAGAGAGAGAGAGAGAGAGAGAGAGAGAGAGAGAGAGAGAGAGAGAGAGAGAGAGAGAGAGAGAGAGAGAGAGAATAACACAGCAAAATGTGTTGTCAGGAGACAAAATATGAAACAAAAACAGCAGAGAACAAGGGAAGATCAGCTTCGTGAAGACATTTCATTGATATGATTTTTGTTTGCTGTTCTTTATTAATCAAGCTTTATTTGCTATTTGGGTGTGACATGATTTATAATAAAATTGATGGGAAAGAATGTCTTCCCATTATCCCCTTCTTCTCATTGGTAGTTTTGGAATGATTGGATTTCCAAGAGCAATGACATTTTTCATAGCGGTCATTCAGTTACATTTTTACTCTAATGAGCTTTTGACATGGCTATTTTTTAAAACGTAAACGGAAATTGAACGTTAACTAGACCTAATTTTTGAAGCTAGCATAAACATTATTTTTGAAATGTGTTTGTGGGCATGCAGCGTGATGGCCTTGTTAAATGCACTTAGAATATCTAAATGCGCGCGCGCCCGTGTGTGTGTGTGTGTGTGTGTGTGTGTGCGTGTGCGTGCGTGCGTGCGTGCGTGCGTGCGCGCGCGCGCGCGCGCGCGCGCGCGCGCGCGTGTGTGTGTGTGTGTGTGTGTGAAACAGAGTGAGAGACAGAGATAGACAGACAGACAGAAACACACACACATGCACACACACACACACACACGCACACACACACACACACACACACACACACACACACACACACACATATATATATATATATATATATATATAACTTCTTCTGGGGCTTGTTTATTGACAAGGTAAGAACGTCATAACTATTGACGCATTGAACAAAGTTGTCATAGCTATGACGTCAGTGTTTCTGCCATTTAACCTTTCCCGTACGCCGTGGGTGTGAAACTACCCACACACATGGTTTTTTGCTCTGTAACTCAAGTAATTTTGATTCAACTTTCCTGAAATTTCATGACTTTGTCTATAATGTATCATACTACATATCACCTGAAAATTATTTTGTTTTGTGCATAAACAAAGAAATAATTAAACAATAAATATACAGTACGTCGTGGGTGTGATCACACCCATACTCTCAAAGAACAAACCTTGCGTGCTGTACGTCGTGGGTGTGAGGCCACCCATACTTACAAAGAAGAAACCGTTCGTGCGCATATGTTGTGGATATAAATAGACACTAAACATACAGTACGTCATGGGTGTGATCACACCCATACTCTCAAAGAACAAACTTTGCGCGCTGTACGTCGTGTGTGTGAGGCCACCCATACTTACAATGAAAAAAAAAACGTTCGCGCCATACGTTGTGGGTGTGACGTCATGCGTGCTTGCCGGCTAGAGACAGAGAGACGCGTGAATCACATCCCAGTTCAAGTCTGCGGTAAGTTTTATTACTATCAGTTATTATTACATTAGATTGATTTATCTACAACAATTCCGAGTGATTTGTTTTTCCTTAGAAAAGAGAATCACTGGGAGAACTGATTGATAATGCTTTTTTTTTATTTTGATATTATTGTATGTCTGAAATCCATTGATCTAAAATCTATTTCTGCAGTACTGATTATAGTATAAATTAGGGCGCTAGCAGCTAGCAGCGATTTTTTTTTTTTTTTTAACCCAATTACATCGAAATGAAGAAAAGCCTGGAATGGAATAGTACATGCAAGTTTGCTGAAGGAAAAGTCAAAGTTGCTTTACGAGCTGATGTGGGTTATTGTACACCCACGATGTACGGCAAGGGATTAGCTCTTACTCACAAACCATGGGTTACTGTACACCCACAACGTACGGCAAAGGATTAGTTTCTATACAGAACCATGGGTTACTGTACACCCGCGGCGTACGGCGAGGGTTTAGATTCTATACAGAAACCATGGGTTACTGTACACCCACGGCGTTTGGCGGGGGTTTAGTTTCTATACAGAAACCATGGGGTTACTGTACACACCGTGGCGTATGGCGAGGGATTAGTTTCTATACAGAAACCATGGGTTACTGTACACCCGCGGCGTACGGCGGGGGTTGTTCCTTCATTGAAAGCATGGGTTTCTGCACACCCAGGTTGAGACTTTGAGAAAGAAAAAGAGACGCACACATACACGCACTCGCACACACACACACACACACACACACACACACACACACACACACACACACACACACACACACACACACACACACACACACCTCTGTTCTGTTCTCTCTCTCTCTCTCTCTCTCTCTCTCTCTCTCTCTATATATATATATATATATATATAGAGAGAGAGAGAGAGAGAGAGAGAGAGTTTGCATGTGTGTGAGATTGTGTTGATTAGTGTGTGAGGGAGGGGAGTGAGAGAGGGGTGAGTGGTCGGGTAGGTTGTTTGGGTGGTGGGTAACAGGAACGGTGGGTGCTGTTGTGTGTTGTTCCTGTTCAGGGGGGGGTGACCTGGCCTGCACATTTCACTTACCATTACTCTTGTCTTCAATTCGACACTATTTCAGGCCGGAATAGCTCAGTGGTTGAGCGCCGGACTCGTAATCTTGTGATCCTGGGGGTTGCGGGTTCGAATCTCCCGGCCGTTTCGGTACAGAGTGATTTTTCCCTCGGAGTTAACATTGGTTCTGACTCCATCTCCCATACAGTCCTTCGAATGAGACTATAAACCGAGGTTCCGTGTGTGTGAACGCACGCATAACATCTTGCACACACGTAACAATCCCATCACCAGCTTTCGGAAGAGATGGCCAGTTTGGCCGTTGGTATGGATGACACGTTACACATAGCATGCACCCTGCGTGAGAAATGGAAAGAAGAATGAAGGAAGTAAGGGAATTCATTGAACGACATTGACTGGATGACACGGGAAACGGCTGAATGAAGCGCCAGCTTGCAGCTCTTCAGTCGACGCTACCCAGGTAGGCAGCCCGTTGTGTAAACGAGTGTGATTGTAAAGCGCTTAGAGTTTGGTCTCTAGCTCGAGGAAAGGCGCTATGTCAGTATTCATAATAATATTTCATTCTATTCTAGTGTACGGCAGTACACAATAACAACCACAACAACGACGACAACAACGACAACACCAACAACAACATACATACAAACAGGAAGATATAATATTACAGATATTTTCGACTATTCACTCAGCCAGGCGATGACTATATTACTCAACTCCACCACCTGTTTTAATTTGTATTTTCCAGGACTAGGTACTTTTTTTTTAATACAGTATTATTACAACTGCTTCTGCCTGATTTTCATTGCTTCTGCAATGAATTTAGCAACTGATTTGATCACACGATCGTCATCAGATGATAACAAAGAAGCGACATCTTGCCTTTCAAAAAACATCCAAAGTGGAAGATGAACATTGTACTCTCACACTTCATTGCATGCAGTACATTGAAATAAAAAGTGCTTTTCATTGTCAGTAATTAATCCACATGAAGGACTGGAGACTCTGTGGATGTTCCTCACTCAAACCATCTGTTATTCGCATTGAAATCTAAAGTTTCGTAATCTAAATTTTGTGTAGTGAATTCTATGCCATTTATCTGTAATAACATTAAGAAACTTTTTCAACTTTTCTGCATGGAATATATTCTTAAAAAAAGAAGAACCAACGCTGCTTTTCTTTGCTTTCTATATTTGAATGCCAGTTGTGTTTAAAAGAACAAATAAGTCTATCTTTAAATTCTGCAATACACTGCTGTTCGTTTCCTACTCCTTGGGTCATCCACACTATTCCAAAACCCTGTTCTGATGGCACTTTCTTTGCATTATCAGCCCAGTTAGCCTTGCCTCGTTCTATTCGTTGCAGCATCATGTCATAAGCTTGCCTGCATAAACGTGACTTGTGGAAGCTTCAGTATTTTGCAGCCAATTCCCAACACATTTCACAAAAGATCTTGGGTAAAGAGGGCACCTGCCCATCTCTCCACAGTGTTAAATGAATGAACTGGCATATGAAGAAAACGCTTCATTTAGTCTGAGAGAGAGAGAGAGAGAGAGAGAGAGAGAGAGAGAGAGAGAGAGAGAGGAGAGAGAGAGAGAGGAGAGGGGGGGGGGGGGGGGGGGGTGGGGGGGGGGGGGGGGTGGGGGGGGGGGGGGGGGGGGGGGGGGGGGGGGGGGGGGGGGAGGGAGGAATGAGCGGAGCATGGGATGGGAATATGGGATGATGATGGGAGTATGGGTGAATGAGGGGAAAGAGAAGAAGGGGGATGCGGTGAAAAAAGCGCACTATGTGGACAGAGGGCAGATAGAGGAGAGG
>JADBJO010006179.1:135000-140706 GCA_016801955.1 Conus betulinus
AAATCCTTTGTCCTTCGGAGCCAAATGCGTCTGACAGTACTGCGCAGAGCCTCTCAAAGGGAAACACTCACATGAACCCACAGAATCTCCCATCCTGAAGGAAACCATTGTTTTAGCGTGACCTGTACACGTGTTCCAGAACTTTCAGGACCTCCACGTCAGCCGGCTCAGCAAACAGGAACAGAATTTTGGCCACGTTTCCATCTATCTCCGGGCACAGCTTGGCACGGAATGGCATGCACGCTGCTTTGCCTTTCCACGTAAATAGACCGAAGCAGGCGACCGCAGGCTTGACTCCATAATCATGTTATCTCCTGAATTCAAGATGTTAGCTTCCAAGTAAACACACAGTGGCTGTCGACCTGACAGCATGGCTGAACGAGCGGCAATGAAGATAACACCATGGCATTGGTCAAAATGGCTTTGGCCACTGATGCAGCTACGTGTGTGCAGAAGGCAGACATTTTTCTTGATCCAGTTTCATGCTAGTATTTTGCACGTCAGTAGTAGATCGTGTGTCATATTTTCTTGCTACACATGATTTACAGAAGCACGTGGTCTTTTTTTGTACTCCCAGTTCTTATTATAGAACATGGAGTACTTTACAATGGGAACAATGAAATGCTGCCTGTGTGCCTGTCTGTCCGTGTGTCTGTCTGTGGTCAAAATGTGTTCCACTCGCTCCAGACGAAACGTCCGGGCCGATTTTTCTGAAAATGTGTATGCCTGTTCATTATGGGTCACGGATGATGTCCGATGTCTTATTTCATCAGAATAGCCGTTACTAACGGCTATAACTGGGAGCAGGTTTGTACGCTTTGCATCTTGTTTTTCCCTGTGCAGACTGGCACTTTTATTCAACGCCATGTTCATTGGAAATGATCTTTCTAACGGGCACAAATAGGAAAAGATGTCTGGTGTCCGAGTCCAGCTTCTTCTTCATGGCCACGTCTGTCCACACTTCACTGCAGTCGACACTGGCTTCGTCCTCTGTCCAGAAACCCGGGGTGGTTGTTCGTGCACCCCTTTTTTTTTTTTTTTTTTTTTTTAAGCCAAGCTGACACGTGGGAATGGAATGCGGCCATGCTTGGCCTGCCTGGGGCTCAGTTCAGAAGCAGGGCCACGGTACGGTGTGGCACGGCATGGAATAAGTCATTCTGAATGCAGGTGCTCGGGCCTCCAGCCGGGCAGGCTCAGCAAAAAGTGACAGTTTATACGCACACACACACACACAAAACACACACACACACACACACACACACACACACACACACACACACCACACACAACACACAACACCACACACACACACACATATCTATTTATCTGAAAATAGTAATAATAAGAATCAACGTTATTTTAAAAGAAGTGCTCAGCCACAATGGGAGAGCGACATTTGTCAGGTTAAAAGCAAGCTAAAAAAAAAAAAAACAAGCTTAAAACAACGGGTCTGTTTCTTGCATGTGCAGTCGTCAGGTTCCTGATGACTGCACATGCAAGAAACAGACCTGTTGATGTTTTAAGCTTGTTTTTTTTAGCTTGCTTTTAACCTGACAAGTAATATATATATATATATATATATATATATATATATATATATATATATATATATATATATATATATATGTGTGTGTGTGTGTGTGTGTGTGTGTGTGTGTGTGTGAGAGAGAGAAAGAGAGAGAGAGAGAGAGAGACAGAGACACAGACAGATACACACACACACACACACACACACACACACACACACATATCTATCTATCTATCTATCTATCTATCTATCTATCTATCTATCTATCTATATATATATATATATATATATATGTAATGAGAAGTAACACATCGGCTACAAACATGTAGCAGCATCCCTTACCCTTCTGTTTCGGTATACAAAAAAAAAGCACTTCAAGGTCTTCAAACAGGAATGGTCCCACAACAGACAACAACTCAACAACAGCGTGAAGTGTCAAAAAAGAGGAAAATCGCCATGGCAGCGAAATTTCATTCCAGATTGCTAGCAGAACATTAAAAAAAAAAAAAAAATCTAGAACAACATTCGTTTATTACTTTCCAATATTTTCAGTTTACGGATCATGCAAATAATTCTAACGAGGGTCAAATATTTGGTTTGGAGCGCACGCCAGGAAAAAGATCAGAACGTCGACTGTCGGCATTCCAGACACACCATTACAGGAAACCAATTCACAGCCACGCTTCGGCATTTTCTTCCTCCAGTTGAACTGTTACGCTGACTGATGGGAGAAAAATTGCTTGGGTGTGCCCTTCGGGGGTAGCTGCCCCATAAAAAGGCGGGGTCACTGTCGCTGAACGTGACCTTCAACACATATTACCCCCCTTGCATCGTCTTTTGAAGGAAAGGCTCAGCTCAGAAGAAACGTTTTGCGAAAGACGCCCATTTGAATGTTTTGAAGACCAAAACAGATCGGGAAGTGTTGATTTAGGCCTCATCAATGGTGTGTTCAGAACAGGCTAATCTCCTTCAGCAGCAGCAGACTTCACATTTATTATGCATTGTTTTCTTCGACTAGGATGGTATTCCATTGTGCAGACAAAACAGTCAAGGAACGGAATCAACTCCTAATGGAATGATTACGTCGTATTATTATTATCATTATTTTTTTTTTGTCAGTCCCACGTAGAATGCAATGACGTCAAATGATAGAATGCATTGTCTTATTACAAACAAAAATTCAAGCCTTTAAATTTTGATGCTCGTGTGGCGTAAATTTTGATGCCTTTGTTGCTTAGATTTTGATGCCTTTGCGGTTTGAATTATGATGCCTTTTGTGCTTTAGATTTGGTGCCTTTGAGGTTTAAATTTGGAAGCATTTGAGGTTTGAATTATGATGCCCTTTGTGGTTTGAATTCTAATGCCTTTGAAGTTGAAATTTTGACGCCTTTCCAACCCCAAACAAGAAAGGCAATTTTTCCGGTATGACTCGGGCTGGGCAAAACGGGACAAGTTAGTATAGACAGAGCCTTGTGGATCTGGTTTGCCTGATCTCTGGTATCATCTCCTTTCTGGACGACGTATGCCGTCTTACCCGATCAGTCTGCCGTCTTCAATGCAGCTTTTTTCAGCACTTGGGATTTTTTTTAAAGTGCTCGTGATGACGATGTCCATCCATCCCCACCCTTCCCCATATTCCTCTCCTTCCTTAAACCAAATTAGCGCCTCCTCTATTCCTGGCGACCAACGCCGTGTTTCTGAAGAAATAGTTCCTCAGAGATGATGAAATGAAAAAAAAAAGGTTAACCACTCCTTGTCATGTTCACGTCATCGATAGTAGCGGTGTCCAGCTAGCTGATTAAGAAAGATCCCCCCCCCCCCCCCCCCCCCCCCCCTCCCCGTGAAGAGTGTTCTGCTTTTGGTGGAGGGGTGAAACAGTGGGCTCACTTGTTCGGATGATGGACTACTTCTTCTCTTTCATTCCACGAATTCACCCAGCTTTTCATTCATCCCCCCCCCCCCCCCCCCCCCCCCGTGTGTCCCGATCGGTGCTCCATTTTCCTCTCCTGGGTGTAGTCTTTTCCTTTCTCCTCCCACCGCTGGAGGAGACAGCCGCATTGTCCCGTCACGTGTTTTTACACAACTGTCACGTGCAGCACAGCCCCGCCTTCCTCATGGTTCCTTCTTCCCCCACCCCCCCCCCCCCACATCCTCTCCCTGCTTCCCTTCACCCCTCACACACACCTGACTCACATTCTCCCTTTTCCTCTTTCCTTCCCACCGACTCACTCAACTTTGTCGCTTCCCTCACTCATCATAATTCGCTGGTCTCCAGGCCGAGCTTAATTTGACCAGGCTTCGGCATCCTGGGATGAAAGCGCGCACTGATGCTGACGTGTTTCAAATGTGGCTTATCAATGACGCGTGAAGAAGACAACGTACGTGGCGTCCTATTTGAGTTGACGTGTCCAACTTGGGATTTCTCCCACCTTTAGAACCATTTCCCTAAAATTTTTGGCAACAACATAATATTCATCATGTGATCCTACGAATCAAAATGTTTCTTTTATTGAGACGAGTACGGCTCTTTGAATTGTTGATCTAAAGGTAGAAAGTAAGTGTTACATCAAACAGTTGAATTTTCTCTTCTGAATGCAACTCAACGTAAGCTGCAATATTTGTTTATGTATCATTTAACATGTAGTCGCTCAGCGTCTGAACGTCATCATTGAAACTGCGCCTTGAAATGTTAATGGTAGTTGTACAGCTTAAACGATTTGGTGAAAACTTTGTACGTGGAATGGCTTGAAAGATTTTGACAATACTTTTCATCACTGTCAAGTTTGATCATTCTAACGTGTTGTTGATGTAGAAATGCTACCGAAAGAATTTACCACAGACACGCATGCACACACACGCCAAACGCACGCGCGCACACACAAAGACGCACACAAACACCACACACACACACACACACACACACACACAGCACACAGGCACACTGTTAGATTAATTCATAAATCTAGGAAGAATACTTGGAATACTAAATATTCTCATGGTATTACTTGCGTCTGCAGAGAAAACATTTCTGTACATCATCTTTTGTTTGAATGCTCAGTGTTGACCTCACTCTATCAGGAGAAAGGTATTCAGATGACTAACTTTGATAATGTCAATACTGTCTTGTATGGTTCATGTGTTGCTGAAATTACCATGGTTATTTCACAGTCACAGGTTGCAACTTTTTTTTTTTTTTTTTTTTTTTTTTTTTTTTTTTTTTTTTTTTTAAAAGATCAACAATTATGTGTACCACTAGGGTATTTCACTTACGTAAATATGCCTATATCAGATGTGGGATTGAAAGTACTAACGTAGATGATAAGTGTGGAGGTGTTTTGTTTTCTTTTTTTTTTCTTTTTTTTTGAATAATGTATAATATCATCTGGCGATGAAAAGACATTAAATAAACCACTGAACTGAATTGAACACACACACATACACACGCACATAGACATGCATGCACACACACACACACACACACACACACACCACACACACACACACACACACATACACACACACACATACCCGCGCGCGCACGCGCGCTTGCTGTGGACAACCACAACAGTGTGGTTACATAGACTCACCTTTTTTTACATACGTGAGTTAATAATGAAGAGAAAAAGGGCACCCAGATTTCTTCCATTCTACACATGTAAAGTCTGCTGCTACAGAAATCTCTTCAGAGCCAGTTGGAACAGACTCTGTAAGCTGACCACGAAGTGCACAAGTGGACTTCTTCAATTCTGAAATGAAGTGTGCCGTCCAGCTTTTCTTTTCCTTTAAAAAAAAAAAGAAAGTTTTAGAAAAGGAAATCGCTATTCCTGCAGGCAAAATCAGGACAAAACTAATTTGCAGATATGCCGTGGATAGCGTATGGCGATAGCCACTATTTCCAAATAGCATATCCTACATACCACACCATATTGCACCAACACAAGATCGAAGAAGTTGAAAAGGCCATAAGCCTAGAAACTTCAAATCGACATGGACCATGCCCTGCTGTTTCCAGCGGGGTCTCCATCCACTTTTCCCCCCGCTTTTTCACCAACCTAACTGCAGACTTTGGAAGTGCCAGCAGCATTCAAACAGCGGAAAATTCAGAGCAAAAAGTAAAGTTCCAGGAGACTCAAAATTTCGCATCCTCGGCTGCAACTGCAACTCGATCTTCTTCCTCG
>JADBJO010006180.1:0-7500 GCA_016801955.1 Conus betulinus
ATTGCTGTCTGTAAGATCAATCACAACAATTCCATACAACCCACAATCAAATGGTGTTGCGGAAAGATTTAATGAATGCTGAAGTCCATGCTTAAAAAAGCCACGCAAGAGAGCGACCCAAAACATTGGGACAGACACATACCTGCTGCCCTCTCTGCCTACAGAGAACTGCCACACGCAAGCACTGGCTTTTTCGCCTTTTGACCTTCTCTTTGGTCGTCCTGTGTGAGGACCAATGTCAGTTCTCTGGGAAATGGTCAGGACATCCACACACAGAGGAAAACAAGAACATCTTTGATTACGTGTTCGACCTCAAGAACAAACTAGCAGAAACATTGAATAACACAAGAGGAAGTGAAAAAGTCAACACAAACTCATAAACGATATGCTGACAAAGTCTAAGACGAGAGGTCCTGTTCTCCTCTCTGACGAAAGGAACAAATTACAAGTCATGTGGAAACGTCCATTATCGTGTTCTTAAAAAGCTAAATGCTGTTGATTCCAAACTAGATATGGCTGAGGAGGTCAAAATCTTCTATACTGCTCAAAACAATTGAAAGGCCACTACCACTGTTTTGACTTGTTTGACTTTATTTTTTTCCAATAACACGGCACTGCACCCACCCAGACTTACTGAATTTGGTTGCATGCCTGATCAGTCAACTTGAATTTGATCAGAAATCAACTCAGTCTGTGTCATGCACATCACAGCGGTGAACTGAAATGTGCACATACTGCACGAAAAAAAAGGGTGCAAATCAAACAGGCCTGTGCAACAGAGCACATCTGAACTGCAGAAACACTGCAATGCACGTGCAACCCATGTCTTATCTGAACACAGGTCAGCCAGTTTTGAGAGATTGGTGGGCATTTAGCCTGTGTTTACGGCACTTTTGCAACCATGCCTCGGAGACAACGACTGAGTCAGGATGACCAAGGGCGGGCAATTGCGTGACTTCAGGAGGGCGTGGGGGTGCGAAAGGGTTTGGTCGTCGACTGCCAGTCGCCCATTCAGTCATTCAGACTTTTGAGAGACCACTTCAACCAGACAGGAAGTGTTGCTGAGCGAAGACGTCCAGGACGCCCAAGGTCCACCTCCAGACAGCAGGACAGGTTTGTTGTTCTGTCGGCTCTGAGGCAGAGAACGGCCACTTCCGACACACTCAGGGGGCAGCTGCAAGCAGCCAGCAAATGTCACCGTCAGTGACCAGACCATTCGGAACTGGTTGAGAGAGGCACACCCGCGCTCAAGACGACCAGCCGTCAGTCCTGTCCTGACATCAGCTCACCGTGCTGCTCGTTTGGCTTGGGCCCAGCGTCACTTAGCATGGACCAGAGATCAGTGAGCAAGAGTATTGTTTACTGACGAGTCCCGCTTTGCCTTATCTTCATGACGGCAGGAACCGGGCGGCAGCAAGGAGAACGCTATCACGATGGTCTCGTGAGCGAGCGTGATCGCTATGGTGGTGGATCTATAATGGTGTGGGGAGGGATGGCACGGAACTACAGAACGCCCCTGCACATGGTGCAAGGCAACCTCAACGGTGTGGGCTACAGGGATGGCATCCTGCAGCCCCTTGTGCTGCCAGCGCTGCAAGCTATTGGACCAGGCGCGGTACTTCAAGACGATAACGCCATACCTCACAGGGCTCACGTCGTCAACAACTTTCTTCAGCAGCAACACGTGATCCACATGGACTGGCCAGCCTGCTCACCAGACCTTAATCCAATCGAGCACCTATGGGACGTGCTGGGCTGGCGACTTCGAAGCAATCACCCCCCCGCTGGTTGACCTCAACCAGCTGTTCCAGTTCCTTGAGCAGGAGTGGCAGGCAATACCCCAGATGACTCTGAGGACTCTGATCAATCCATGAGGCAAAGGTGCATCGCGTGCATCCACGCAAATGGCGGACACACACGTTACTGACTGTGTTTTTGTGTATCTCTGGCGTTCTGACTTTTGAAAAGATGAAAGTGACAAAACATGCTGTTGAAATCAATTTTGTCATTAATCTGTGTCATTGATGTTTTGATTGGCTGAAGTAAAGTTCGAAAGCATTGTTTTTGGATTGTTTCCGTTCTGTTGTGAAATAGCGAGAGAATTTCCAAGTGGCCTTTCAATTGTTTCGAACAGTATATATCAACATGCTCAACAAGCTGTACAATGATAGATCTGAGCATGTGAACATTGCTGTGAATGTCTCTGGATGTGCTTGTGGTTTGAGATCTAGTGTGCCTATGTTGTGGACTAACATACTACCCTGTGAGTTTCTACTTCAAACTGACACGACATTACTTGACTGTGTGTCTGAGAAACCTGACACTGTCCAACACTCTGCTTTGGTAGAAATCATTGCAGAGTGTGATGAAGATGACACTATCATTCCTGCCCTTCCCTCTTCTGCCAATGAGACTTACATGGACGTCCACATTGACGATAATCTCTCAAATGACAGAAAAATTGCAGATCAGGGACTGTCTCAACGTGTTCTCTTACATTCCAGCAGACAAACCAGGTATGGCTACAGGTGTTGAGCCTCATCAGACACTTTTGACAGATGACAGGCAGTAAGACGGAAACCATATCCCTTGCCTTTTGTAACCAGAAGACGTGTCAAGAAGACGAGCTGAAGATGTTGCCAGTGGGAGTGACTGAGTCCTCCACTTCTTACTGCTCTTCTTGTTTTTCTAAACCTGATTTGCTTTTACATTGATTACATAGCACTGAACAAACTAGCAGTCTTTGACGAACTATTTTGTCAGCTTTGAAAGTCTAAGTATTTTGCGAAAAGAGATCTTGCAAAAGGATATGGGAAATCCCTGCTGACCCCTCTGACGAACACAAGACTGCCTTTCAACTTCCACTTGGACTGTGTCACTGAATTCGCATACCTTTTGGTTTGCAAAATACTCGTGCAACCTTTTGCGAGAATGACGCGCTAGTTGTGTCCGAGTGAGAACAATGCATTGAATTGTTTTTATAACATTGTAGTGCATGTTGTTGACTTTGAACTGTTGGTTTTTTAAATGACAAATATCTTCAAAGCCCTGCCAAATTTGGACTGACAGCAAGACCATCAAAACCGTTCTTGGCTTTCAGTCCTTAGATTTTTTTTTTAGAATAAAGGGTCTTTTGAGACCTCAGTCTGAGAAGATGGAGACAATCAAAATTGTTAGGGTCCCCCAAACAAACAAACATGATGCAAAGCATATAAAACGTACTCCCAGTTTATCCTGAATAACCGTGAGATATTCCATACAGAGGAAAAAAACCGTCTTGGGCTGTTAGTAATGGCTATTCTGGTAAACGTCGGCCATCATCAACCTACAATGAACATACTTATAAATTTTCAGAAAGAACGGCCAAGTACTTTCTAAGATTTTCCATAAAGAAGAAAACTACTATGGGCCTTTAATAAGGGCTATAACGGTAAACGTAAACATCAGGCATCATCCGTGACCCATAATGAACATACCTACAATTTTTTCAGAAATATCGGCCACATACTTTCTAAGATATTCCATAAAAATGAAGAACCGTTATGTGCCCTGATAGCCCTTAGTAACGGCAATAACGGTAAACTAAAACATCGGGCATCATCCGTGTCCCATAATGAACATAGCTATACATTTTCAGAAAGATCAGCCAAGTACTTTATGAGATATTCCATAAAGAAGAAAAAACTGTTAGGGGCTGTTATAGACGTTAGTAACGGGTATAACGGTAAACTAAAACATTGGGCATCATCCGTGACCCATAATGAACATACCTATAAATTTTCAGAAAGATCGGCCAACTACTTTCTGAGATACTCCATAAAAAAAGAAAACCCGTTATGGCTCGTTATAGCTGTTAGTAATGGCTATAACAGTAAACTAAAAGGTCGGGCATCATCCGTGGCCCATGATGAACATACCTACAAATGTTCAGAAAGATCAGCCAAGTACCTTCTGAGACATTCCATAAAAAATAAAAACCATTATGGGTCGTTGTAGCTGTTAGTAAAGAGTATAACGGTAAACTTAAACGTCGTGCATCATCCGCCGCCCATAATGAACATACCTACACATTTTCAGAAACATCGCCAAATGTTTTCTTAGATATTTCATAAAGAAAGTAAAACCGTTAGGGGCAGTTGTGGCCGCTAGTAACAGCTATAACGATAAAGTAAAACATCGGGTATCATCCGTGTCCCATTATGAACATACCTACAAATTTCAGAAAGATCGACAAAGTGCTTTCTGAGATATCCCATACAGAAGAAAAAGCCGTTATGGGCCGTTATAACCGTTAGCTGGGTTAGATTGAGACAGAACAGTCACTGTGTACAGAAACATATTGTGCCTCTACCTTACAGAGTGGGCCTAAACGGTGCATCTTTGTTCTTTTCTCTCATTGCCCTTCATGGCAAGAAATAATGATGTGACGATCTCCTTATGTGGCTGGCATGTGGAATGAACATTACTTACTTCTGTTGCGGACTCTGCCCAGGTGATGGACGTTCTGTGTGGACTCGCACACTTTTCTTTTCAGAGACAGAGTTTGTGCTTTTTAAGGTGTTACATTGCCTTATCGAGAGTGTGAATTTAAAAAAAAAAGGGTGTGATGTTCTATTTGGTTTTGACTCATTCTTAACCAAACTAGGACAGTTTCAGTCTAGAGATTGAGTTGGTTAGTCTATTTTTTGTTAAAAAACAGTTTCACTCCATTCCATTTTTTTTCCCGGGAGAGGGAGCTGTCATATGCACCATATTAAGTGCTCCTGTCTGAAAAATGTTTCCTTTTTTTTATTCATCATTAAAAGCTGCTTATTATTCAGTGAATACTTGCCCAGCGCCTATTCTCAGCCAGAGACCAAGCTCTAAGCGCTTTGTAATTAACATTAATTTACACAATGGGCTACCTACCTGGGTAGTGGCGACTGACGAGCTCCAAGCTGGCGCTTCATTCAGTCGATTCCCGTGTCATCCAGTCAGTATATCATTCTATATTGTTCACTCTCTTTCCTTATTCCCTTCATTCTTTCCATTTCTCAAGCAGGGTGCATGCTATGTGTAACGTGTCATCCATACCAACGGCCAAATGGCCTTCTTTTCCGAAAGTTGGTGATGGGATTTTACGTATGTGCAAGATGTTATGCGTACGTTCATACTCGGAACCTCGTTTATAGTCTCATTTGAAAGAATGTATGGGAAATGGAGTCAGAACCAATGTTAACTCCGAGGGAAAAATCCCCCTATACCGAAACGGCCTGGCAGATATTCGAACCATGCAAACCCAGGATCACCGAGATTACGAGGCTGGTGCTCTACCAACTGAACTATTCCGGCCCGTTTAGACTCTAACTCAAGGGGATAGTTAGTAAATCTAGAGTTAACAACAGTAAGTGTCCCTTATGTTAAAACGTTCAAAATGCAGACTAAGCTAAAACTATGTGGAAAGTATTTATGCTTCCACTCACACTCCCCAGAGAGGTTCAGTTGTCTTGTCTGACAGGTTTTAGCAGTGTCAGTTGGGAGCGCAGTGCACGAAAAGCGTGATTTTGGCTTGACTGCAGGAAAAGCGTGATTTTGGCTTGACTGCAGGAAAAGCGTGATTTTGGCTTGACTGCAGGAAACGCGTGATTTTGGCTTGACTGCAAGAAAAGCATGAATGTTACCCTGACAGGATAACAGTGGTCACTGGCTGTCACTGCACTGGCTGGCCAAGATTGCAGTCAGTGTCAGCAGAGGTGTTAGAGAGAGAGAGAGAGAGAGAGAGAGAGAGAGAGAGAGAGAGAGTGGTCTCAAGTGTACACATAGTACACATATTTTATAAGGACTGTGTTTCAGAAGTACAAAAATATGGGAGTCATCCTCACCTCTGTAGTACAAAGTTTGATTTGAAAATTAAACGAGACTTGCCTGGAAGTTGATGTTTAATGGAGATTATTTCGAGAATGCTGTTGGTAGATGTATACATGTAGAGGAGGAAACCGCGCACGCGCCCAGACTTCAGCTACTTGTGATCCCTGAGAACAAACTCAGAAGGGAGGGTTCAATGGAAGTACCTCGAGTTGCTGATGGGTGGGTACATGTGTACCTCTACCCAACAGCATCGTCGAAATAATCACCATTAAACGTCAACTTCCAGGTAAATCTCGTTTAATTTTCAAATTATTCCTCGTCTGCTGATCGGTCAGACGTATACATGTGGAAATTTTAGCGTCGGGAATCACACGTTATTCCTTAACACGTCAGGATCCGGAAAGTGAAAGGTAATCAGCCCATAATGTGAATTACTTCCCTTTGTCTACAAATGTATCCACCACAGACTGGGAAACACTCTTAGTCTTCGTAGAACCACCATTTCCACTTTCATTCTGTTCAATGATCCAGTGGTAGAATCTTGAAAAAAAGTGTACCTGTTTGACCAACCACCTGCTTTAAGGATGCTCTCTATTGGTACACCTCTGCTTAACGCTGCAGAAGTACTAGCAGCCCAAGTGCTGTGAGCCGAGTACTTCGACATGTCTATTCCAGCCATAAACAGCACATCTTTCATCCAACGAGAAATGGTGTCTCTTTTCACAGGTGCCAAAGGCTTTATGCAACTGATAAAAAGTGCTTTCCCAGTTCGTAAGTGGGCAGTCTTTTTCAAATACTACCGAAGGTGGTGAACCAGAAACAATCTCTTGTTTTCAAAACAAGGTATGACTTAAGGCTTTAAATGAGTCTCTGGTTTGGTTTGGTTTTAAAAAGAGAGCTATATACAAGTACACATTTAGACTCATAGATTTGTACATCATCAACAGTAAGACCATGGAGAATCTGAACTCTCTGACCAGAGAGTAAAGCAAGTAACGTACGTGTTCTGAGTGTGAGTTTAAGAAAGCTTGGCTGTTCTGCATCTGGCCACTGTGCTAACATATCAATGACTGTGTCCACATCCCAAGTGTCACAGTACTGGAGGGAGTGATGGTTTATTGTTGAAAAACACCTTTGACAGTTTTGCAGACCAGGATGTTGACCTATTGTTTCTGCGTTATCAGGACAAAGGTATGTTGAAACCGCACTCCTAGCTAGGTTAACTGTACTATAACTAGCACCTGGCATCAGTGGTGACAACTATATCTGGTTCAGAACTGCAAATGTCATTTTCTGTATCAGACACATTGACAATCCACCATTTAAGTTCCTCCTTACTCTCTTCAGACAACTGCATGAGTTGGTTAAAGTCACCTCTGCTCCTCTTCAAAGCTATTTTTTTTGTCTTTCTCAAGCTGCCTGTAATAGAGAGGTCCATACTTGACAGCAGCAAAGCTAGCAACGATTTTTCCTATAATTTGAGCAACCTCACGGATTGTGTGACTTCCCTCATCAAGAAGCCTTTGACAACTAGACAGTATGATGACAGCCCTTTCAGTGCTAAGAGTGACTTTCATAGAGACAGAATCTGTACTGACTCCAAGGTATTGAATACTTGTTATGGGCTGAATAACTGACTTGGTTGGGTGAATG
>JADBJO010006180.1:15000-25000 GCA_016801955.1 Conus betulinus
TATGGTGGCTATCATATTTGTATTGTATGTTTGGACAACTTAAAAAAAAAAAAACTCATGCACCAAAAATTTTTTTTTAAAAAAACACGAAAACTAATAGTAGAGAACAGGCTAAGACAGGGACAAGGTTGTAAAACGTATTATGAAAAGATTTGTTTTTTCAGTGGAACTTTTCTACATTTGAATGAAAATGAAACTCTTTCCTGACAAGGTTAAGGCACACAGAATGAACAACAAACGCAGTAAGGAATTTAAAAAGAAAAACCTTCAAAGATCTTCTGGAGTAAATAGGTGTACCGAATAACACAAAATGTTCTTCTTTCATGAATGAACGAAAATCAGCTTATAAGTATTTAATTCGAAGTGCCACACAAATTGATGACGTAATTATGTTGCTAGTCGAATGGAGAAAATGTGACCTTACAGTGCAAGTCTTGTTTCTCATCGTGCGGACCTTGTTGATCAGCAAGTCGATGTATTTCATACCTTTCCCCTTACTTGCAAATTAATGCAATCTTTCACAACAACAAAAAATAGCATAACACAGATTCAAAGAAGAGGAAACCAAATACACGAGTGCTTCAGAGCACAGCACCTTCAAAGCAATGAATGTTCTGCAGAATAGCGTCAAAAGTCATGTGTCATGTCTGTCATGACGGCATAATGTGTTGTAACTTACAACACGTCCTCTCTCAGTCAATGGAAAGAACAAAATGACAATGCAAGAAAGTGAATGTGTATACAGTCAAGTCAACTTTCCCGCCAGTCAATGAAAAAAAAGAGATCGGAATGTCATCATTCATCAGTCAATGGAGAAACTGTTTAAAAAAAGAACAAAAGCTTGGCATACAGAATGAGTTGGATCTTTTGACATTATCCTGTTATCTGCTTGAAAAGAACGCCATGGCATGGGATACTGTCATTAGTTGTAGCATAATTTGGCCCAGTACTTATTACGTAGCATTGATGAAAAGGAAACAATAATAGGTCCACTGTACAAGGTTCTTTTTGTACTGGATGTTTATGATACTGGCCTACGACGAGGTGACTTTTACGTAATTTTCGGAAACTCATGCACCAGATGTAATCTATATTTATTTGTATTTAACTCGTAAAATAATATACCAACGAATCCCATCAGTACGTTAGTTAGGAGACTAGTCTCTGCCAAAGTATGGCACCATCTTCTAACCATTTTTACGACACTACGTCAGTCACAAATGCACGCACGCACATAGTAAAACGTTAGGGTCACTCGAAAAGCAAAAAGAATTATTAGCCTATACTTGAGGATCAAAAACAAATGTGAGGAACTTCAAAATGTTCCCTGAGTTTGAGTGGTCGGCTCTACTGCTCAAGAACCTGAGCATTGTATGTCACATCACCGCTGACAGTAGCCATCCATCGTGCAAAATCGCCTTTAAATGAATCTTCTAACACATAACCCCAATGGTCCTGCAGACAACGGTAGGCCAAACAGGTTGATGCATGCTGAATTACTCTAAAATCCAAGAAACATCAAATATAGTGCACGATGTTGCCTAATGAATAAGGCCAACGAATAAGAAAATACAAAGAATTCCAGTTTAGATCTTTGTGTGTTCCGAAACAAAACAAAAACGAAGAAGAACGTCAATACGTTCATCTGACGCGATTTGTCTTTGTCCTATACTTGATGGCATTAGAGATGTTCACTGATGCTATAGATGGGAGCAGGAGTGCAGTCACCACTACCGGGCCTCTAAAGATCCGGGAAGCTTGTCCAGGGGCAGAATATCTCTTTCAACAAAACTACACAGACAGGACATTTCCTACACGTAAAATGTGTCCAAATGTCCTGACTACGAATGGCCACAGTTTTTAGCAGACCAGGGAGTGATTTTATGGGGTGTGTGGGGGTTCCACAATATACTGTAACCTGCATGTGAAGGTGAAAAAGGGTATGTATCTACGTGCTCAAGTTCGACGGTTGACCTACCGGTGTGTTTAATTGATTGGAAAATGAGAATTATCTTAGATATTACAACTGCAAATGAGGTCAGAGTAGAGTGTGATGTTCACAGTCTGGAAGACATGTTGATTCATTCATATGCGAATTCAATGTGGATAGAAAGCCTGGCTTCTCCAATGACTGCAGCTGATTTTCAGACAATGAAAAGCGAAACATTAGTCATGCACTATACGACAAAGTATTCTGGATATATGGTTGTGCCATATGTGGCTAGCTACACTCCTTTTAGGGAGAAACTAGAAATGGATCATAATTGTCTTATTATGGTGAGCGTTCTTCAGTCATATTCCCTTGAGTCTTGTCCTGAAAGAAGCAATGCAAAAGTGATTTACAGAGAACGCAATACTTCTGGAGAATATACTGCGCATATGTGCACTGAGCGTTCAGCGCCAGCTTCTTTATTTGTCACCTCAACCATTACATTTCAATTCTACCATGATGATTTTAGACTTAATTTTCTTAAAATTGGATTCTGTGGTTTGTGTGATAGTGACCATCCTCAAAGAGTACCGAATGGACTTTTTAATTGTTCTGTGAATTATTATTTCAAATTTCAGAAGTTTCTGCATTGCAATCTGAAGACAGAGTGTGAAGATGGGCAGGATGAAACAGAACAGTGCCCCTTCAGTGGCCCTGGCTGTCAGGGGATGGTGGCTTCACGCAACAAATGCTTCAAAGAGGCTGTGTTTGATACATATTTGTCATACAAGTATGTTGATTATACTTGCCGGAAGATAGGACGGAGAATAGCTTCAGTAAAAACTAGACAAGAACTAGAAAATAACCTACATATATTCAGAAACTACTTTTTCTGTTCCTTATAACTTTGGGTTACACTTCAGGTGGTACTCTCTGTTCCTTTCACATATAGTAGGCTTCGTCACTGGTCTGATAAAAACATAATCTACAACTTGAACCACTTCAGGCACAGTAAGTTCAAGCCATCAAGGAAAAGGAAGTATGGGTACTGGTCAGAACACGGACTACATGAACGGCCCATTTCTTCATCAAGAGGTGATAGAGTACTGTGTGAAATGGAGTCACAACTACTGAGCAAGTTTACCTCTCAAGCCGTGTTCAGGAATTTACAGTTACCTCTGCCTTCATACAGAAACACTCAGCAGAGTTTATTGATTTGTACAGATAGTCCCGTGACCCATACATTCCTACACTGTGATCCCAGCAGTCATTGTGGGAATGCAAGCTACTCACAGTCCTTTGCTGTTCTCAGTGTGAATGATGAGCGAAACACAAGGTTAGCCTCTTTCAGCAGACATGTGAAATGCACAAACCCCATGTTCAGTTGTGATGATGATCTCACATCAGTACATTACACCCTTATTTGTGATTTGAGACAAGACTGTCCAGATGATAGTGATGAATCATTCTGTGAACACCCTCCATGTGATGGCTTTCTGTGTTGTAATGGTCAGTGTGTATTGCACAGGCAGCGTTGTAATGAGCACTCTGATTGTCTGGATGATTCTGATGAAGTTAATTGCTGGCAGCAGAGTACATCATGTGCATACTGTACTCCAACAACAGATGTCAGGAAAGATCATCAATGTCACATTAACCTGGATGGTACTGGTTATTTCACCCAGCAGGTGATGAAAGTAGATGAGCCTTGTGCTGACACCCACTACCGTTGTACATCGGAAAGGTTATACTGTCTCCCTGTCTATACTCGATGCAATGGATTTTCTGACTGTGTTTATGGAGAAGATGAAACAGACTGTGACAATGTGCAATGTTTGGGTTTGTATCAATGTCAAGCTTCCAGCATTTGTGTGCATGAAGATCATCTTTGTGATGGCTGGGGTCAGTGCCCACGGTGGGATGATGAGCTGTTGTGTGATATGACTTGTCCTGAAAAGTGTCTCTGTCAAGGGCATTCGTTCCAGTGCAAAAGTAGTTTTTCCTGCCGATCTGTTCTCACAACTCAGATATCTTGACGCCACAGGATCAGGCATGTCACTCAGAGATTTCAGCGCAAATACCTATCTTACATTTCTGGTCCTGTCCTCTTGTTCTGTATCCAACATTTCAGCTTTTAAACTTCCCAACTTACAGGCCCTTGATCTTACCAACAACGCCTTGACATCCCTTGACATGACAGCTTTTCAGCAACTATCAAATCTAAGAGTCTTACGATTAGCAAGAAACCCTGTCAGGCCCCTCACTGTACACAGATTACCGAAACGGATTTATTACTCACTGATGAAACTAGACATATCGCAAACAAACCTACATGTACTGCATAATGAATTGTTTGGGTACCTGCCTATGATAATTTATTTTAATGTCTCTTTGTCTGTAATTAAGGTAATTGGATCTGTTGGTTTAAAGAACATGCCACGCCTGATAGAATTGATACTAGGTTTAACCCGGTTGAGGAGTTTCCTTTGGATCTGTTTTCAGGGTCTCATCATTTGCGAAGATCCATACGTCAAATCACAGGTTTTGTTGTGGAAATGTGCTGCCAGAGCAGTCGGGTGAAATAAAGTGCTTGGCTCCACACACTGTGCTTCCTTCATGCACCAAGCTGATTCCATCAGCCCTGTACAGAGGGTTTCTTCTGGATGGTCAGTTTGTGTGCCACTTTAGGGTGCTTGTGTTGCTCTGTAAGTGTACTTAGATTCAGGGAAGGTTTTGAAGGCAGTTTGATTATGATCGTGAATTTGCTGTTTTCCAAATCATGTACAGGATGTCATGTCACCATTATTGCTGTAGCTAATGAAGTATTTGGTATTCGTTATATCCACCTTGAAAAGACATGGACCCATAGCATGTGTTGTAAGATGGCTGGCTTTCTTCTGTATCTGTCGTGTGAGACATCGGTATTGTTCCTTGGGTTCATTACTATGCAACATTTCATTGTTATTTGCTGTAGTAAGGACACATGGAAGATAAAGCAAGGGTCCCTGACAACAGTTTTGTGTAGTAGTTTGGTGCCTTGGCGCTGTTTTATCATTAATACCATTTCTACCTGGCTTGTCCCATTGGGGTCTTCATGGGCAGTCTGGACTATGCCGCCTGGCATTATTTGACAGATATGATTCTGACCAACATTTTCGATGGCTGAATGTTGTTGTGGCTGTCAATGCCATGATCTGCTTGGCAATAATGGTTGGCCAGCTTGTCATCTACAGACGAACGCCCAAATTCAGGGTCATACTGGATCCCACACGAAGGTCTGTATATTCCTCAGTCCACCTGACTCGGACAATGGCGACGATGGACATTGCTACCTGGCTGTCTTTTGGCTTTGTTTTGATCATGGCTACAAGTGATGTTCCTGCTTTTTACCAAATCCTTGAGGCCTTGGTTGTATTTATGTTTCCACTCTCTCTGCCGCTTTTGACCCATTTCTCTACGTGCTCACTTTGATCATGCAGCAACGACAGCAGGTACTGGAAGAGAAAGTGATAAAAATGTTAAAAGCTCGACTGGTTTCGTTCGAAAAACAAGGCAAGTAGACCAATGGCCGAACGGATCACGCATCAGGCTGCACAGTGAGGGAACCATGCAGTGTGTAGTCCATGTCACAACCTTTCCTATAAGAAAATGATTGGATGTGGTAACCTGAGGTAATGGCTGCAGCCACGGGTCTACAGCACTAAGAGTCTCAAACATCATCACTGACTTTTACTTTTTAGCTTGCAACGGGTTTTATGGGATCTATGGCAGATGTACTTCATGCACTTGGATATTAGTGGCAAGGCAATGTCCTGGACAAATGGCGGCAGTCGTCAATTGTGTTTCTTAAGATCGTGTGTGAATCTTAACAATTCGTCTGTGACAGTTCATTGCATATGCATTGTGGAGGAATGACTTGAAACAGGAACAATATAGAGAGTACGCCAAATCAAGTGCCTGTGGTGTTTTTACCTAGCCCCTTATAAGCAGGATGAACTGTTCTAGTATCAGTTGCAAGCTATGGCGCTTAACATTTGAAATGTCACACACACACACACACACACACACACACACACACACACACACACACACACACACACACACACACACACACACGCACACACACACACACACACACACACACACACACACACACACATTCTTTTTCTCAGAAAGCTAACAACTAAAACTTTCTAATCATTTTCAGATCCGTGTAGCCCACCTACCACCTTCTCTCCCTCCATCACCTCAGTGTCTGCACTCCTCCATAGAATGGAAGCAGGGTTCAGCGGTCTTCACTCTCCTGCAACAACAGTGATGTGGGTACACAGCTCTGGGCTCAGAGGGCTACACATGACAAAGATCGACAGCGTCGTTAGCTGGCGAAGATCTGACGCTTCAATTGAGTGGTCAGATGACGAACATGGCTCCCACTCCCCCACCATCCCTTTTCTGCCCCTTCCAGAGAGAGCGAGGGAGAGAGAGAAAGGGAGAGAGAGAGAGAGAGAGAGAGAGAGAGAGAGAGAGAGAGAGAGACAGACAGACAGACAGACAGACAGACAGAGAAACACAGACACGTAGACATACAAGACACACAGGCAGTCAGTCAGACACACAATGAAGCACACAAAACACACACACACACACACACACACACACACACACACACACACACACACACACACACACACACACACACACACACACACACACACACACACATTGCTTCTTCTAACCTGCCTAAGTCTGTATATTGCCTATCTATCTGTCTGTCCACCTGCTGTCTGTCTGTCTGTCTGTCTTTCTGTCTGTCTGTCTGTATGTCTCTCTCTCTCTCTCTCTCTCTCTCTCTCTCTCTCTCTCTCTCTCTCTCTCTCTCTCTCTCTCTCTCTCTCTCTCTCTCTCTCCCACCTTCCCCCATCTATCACAGTTCTTTATTTTTTCTCATTCTTCAACATTTTCTGTGGAACTGTTGTAGACTGTCCTGTTTCCGTGTGTTGTCATGATTTATATGGTTTACCTGCCCTGTGTGTTTAGTTTGGATCTTCAATACCCATCTTGATCACATGACCATGTGCTGTGGTCAGACTGACCTTCAACCTCCTATTCATTATAATGGCTCGCAAAGGTTTGCTTTACCCTTTGTCTTTTGACCCCGTCAGGGTCACTTAACATTTGACGTCGCTTTTGACCCTTGTGCGTCACTTGACCTTGAATTTTATCATGGGTTACCCGACCCACTCTGGGTTACTTGATCTTTAACCTGATGACATTTACTCTTTTCTTGTTCATCTAAAAGTCTTTTTGGTTACATGAGTATTGATCTTGTTGTGATTCGCCATGACCATTTAGGTGATCTGCTCCGTGACCTTACTTCGGTTTGAAACAACTCAATCAGGTAACACGCTACTTGATAAGTTTTAGGGGATCTGTTATGGATCATTTTATCTTTAAAAATGTGTCTTGGTCACAATGACTCCTTTGCATCACTTGACTCATTTGAGCTATTGAATTGTTTGATCTATTAAATCATGTGACCAGTTATAAAACATTTAGTCATGACCTGGTTACCACAACCAATTCTGCGTCTAAATGACATTGATCATGGTCTCATGACCCTGCTTAGTCACCTGACTCTTGACCTGTGCTAGAAGTCACTCGGACCCTGTGTGGGCCACATGACCTTTGATTTCAAACTGGGGCTCGTCATCTGTTTTGATTGACCGTGACCTGTAACCTTGACCTGGATCAGCACAACCTAGGTTGTTTAGCTGACATTTGACCTCAACCTTGGTTCACGCCAAACGGGTAGGGTTTGTTACATCATCTTTAACTGTGATGGAGGAGAGGGAGAGCAGGGGTGAGGGTATTTCCATTTCATGAGAGGTCAAACTGGGCTGTGGGGAGAGCGCCCTGTGTATTTCATTCTCAGATTTAAAATACAATCGTAGAAGAAGAAGGAGAAGAAGAAAGGAAAAACTATAACCCAAAACATGGTCAAGCCATATAGACAAATAGACGCTGCATACCAGACAGCCTGTGTCGAAACTGACGAATGTGTAGAATGTCCACAGGCATGTTGTTGGACCGCACACAAAAAGCTGGCACGTCGTAAACTAATACAAGAAAAAAAGTGTAAAATATATGAAGTTCCAGAACAAAGAGATAAAAATGGTTGATAAACTACGAAAACACACAGAAGAAGAAGAAGAAGAAGAAGAAGGAGAAGGAGGAAGAAGAAGAAGAGGAGGAGGGAGGAAGGAGGAGGGGGAGGAGGATGGGAGGAGGAAGAGGAGGAGGAGGAGGAGGAAGAGGAGGAGGAGGAGAGAGAGAAGAAGAAGAGAGAAGAAGAAGAAGAAGAAGATGAAGATGATGATGATGATGATGATGATGATGATGATGATCATCATCATCATCATCATCATCATCATCATCATCCATGTCATTTATCTTCCAAATTCCCCCAGCTGGCATTGTTATACTAATCCCAGCAATTATTTCACTTATGACATTGATCGTCATCCTGTAGTACTGTTGATCTCACCTATGTCAATGATCATCATCCTATGGTACTGTTTATCTCACTTATGACAATGATCATCATCCATCAGTCATTGATCATTTCCTATTTTCCCCCAAGTGGCATTATTATACTAATGCCATCACATTATTGCATTTATGACAATAATCATTATCCCATAGTATTGTTTTTCCAATGATACTGTTGGCAATGAGTTTCCTCTTCCTCCCTGTACATATAGGTATGGCAGAGAGATATGAGCTTTCTCTCCCATCCTTCCTTCCCCCCCCCCCCCCCATCTCCCTCCTCCCCACTTCCCCTGTTTCTTTTATTTCTCTCCATCCCCCCCCCCCCCCCCCCCCCCCCCCGCCAGTCTGCCCCACCATTATCATCAAGACTAAAACATCCCCACATCCAGCAGTTATCATTATTATCACCACCTAGAGTTCTGTTTGATGGATCCCAACACATTATTCACTTATGACAATAATCATCATTCAATAGTACTGTTGGCCTTTTCAAATAATACTGTTGGCCCCCCCCCCCCCCCCCCCTGCCCTCTATGCTATCCTTCCCCTCCTCCCCACTCTCCACCCCTGTATCCCACCCCTGTATCCCATTTTTCTTCCTTCTTTTTTTTTTCCCCCCTCCTCCCTCCAGTCCTCCTTTCCGATCACCATTATCAGCACAACCCCCCCCATATTTAACTGACATCATTATGACCACCACCTCCACCCCTCAGTTCTGCATGATGCCCCCCCCCCCCCCCCCCCCCCCCCCCCCCTTCCTTTGTGTGTTTTGTGTGTGTGCTTGGCATGTCAACACTTTTCCCATTGATTATTTCCATTCATTTTCCTTTCCAATGAGTATTATTATACTATCGTCCCCAATACTTACACCATCTCACTTTATAATTAGTCTCATTACGATCATCATATCATCTACAATACTGTTTACATCTCACTTTATAATTAGTCTCATTACGATCATCATTCATCTACAATACTGTTTACCCCCCCCCCCCCCCCCCCCCCCCCCTTTTTTTTTGCGCGTGATTTGTTTCTCCTAAGATAATGATGATGATAAATAGTCGATAATGAATACTTACATAGCGCCTATTCTCGGCTAGACGCCAAGCTCTAAGCGCTTTACAATCCACATTCGTTTACACGAGATACATGATACTCACATGATACCCTTTCTCACATTGCTCATTTTCATTTCACCTCGACCAACATTGTCATATTCATGCCAACGCATCATTTCACACACTACAATGAAACACCATCCAACAGTACTGTATAATTTTCCAGTGACACTTGTGTATGACTTTCCCATCCCTCCTCCAGTTGCATACGTATGTGTGGGCAGAGAAATATGAGATTTCCCCCCCCTCCCCCCCCCCCCCTCCTTGCCCCCTCCCCCTTTTCTTTCCTTCTCCAACAACGATAGCCCCTTACCCGTTTTCACTGTCTTAAATGTTGTCTGTTTTTGCCTGAAGAAGACCCAAGAGGTCGAAATGCATTGTGTTTTGTACTGTAATTAGTTTG
>JADBJO010006180.1:30000-35000 GCA_016801955.1 Conus betulinus
GAAAGTAAACATGACATGTGAAATGTTTACTGTTCCCTGATATTGAGCAGGACCGTCCACGTCTGTCCAATGAGAGTCCCCATGAACTTGATGTACTGGCGACCTCGACACGTTTACTACCAAGAACACAGACGTGGAGAAGAAATGGAAACTGAGGGAACTATAGTAGCAGAGCAGGAAGGGCCACTGAAGTTTAGATTTTTTCATGGTGATCGATGAGGCAGAGGTTGACGATGCTGTTTTGTTACATTCAGGTCAGTCTGAAACTGCATAGCCCGGCCGTATTCTACATTTCCCTTTACCATATACACCGGTCATCAAACCAGGCCCGAGAAGTAAGGTACCTGCAATGCTGGTCAGTAAATTTGAGCAGCGCTCCTAGAGATACATCCACTGAAGCTGATGAAAGTCGACTGTGTTTCCAGTCTTCCCACGTGAGCCAATGCGACTATTCAGCTCTGGGTAGGAGCCGATTCGGGCGGAAATATCCCTCAAATATAAATGGTTCTGATGGGAATCGCGCCACGATCTCCATGCCTGGAATCCGCAATGTTAAGCACTGCGGCCCGGCCACTGGTCTGTTTGACATTTCAAACAGTTGATGTCGGTGATAGGACTCCTGGAACCAAATCAGGAAATCATGAAACACGGGCGCAGATACAGTGATGTTTTATTTATGTTTGCCTTAGTGTGTGTGAGTTGGGTACATGTGATTGCTTGTAAGTGTCTGGGTTTTATGTTTGCCTTAGTGTGTATGAGCTGGGTACTTGTGATTACTTACAAGTGTCTGGGTTTTATGTTTGCCTTAGTGTGTATGAGTTGGGTATTTGTGATTGTTTACAGGTGTCTGAGTTTTATGTTTGCCTTAGTGTGTATGAGCTGGGTACTTGTGAATGCTTACAAGTATCTGGGTTTTATGTTTGCCTTAGCGTGTATGAGTTGGGTACTTGTGATTGTTTACAGGTGTCTGATTTTTATGTTTGCCTTAGTGTGTATGAGTTGGGTACTTGTGATTGCTTACAGGTGTCTGAGTTTTATGTTTGCCTTAGTGTGAATGACTTGGGTATTTGTGATTGCTTACAAGTTTCTGGGTTTCTGGTGAGAGGATGCATGTTTCTGCGTTTTTTTATGACCAGATGACTTTGGATTTACTAACTACTTTTATCAGGGTTTATTTGTTTATAAGAGTAGGTTTTACGTACGCCTGTTATTAATCTTACCTTGAATTTGCAGTAAGCTGTTACAAAACATAGCTGTTGAAACAGTCAGAATTAAGGCTGATGAAACGTAGGGGGTAGTTGTGTAAATGTAAGAATATATGAATTTGAGTGAGCATGTGTGTGTGTGTGTGTGTGTGTGTGGTGTGTGTGTGTGTGTGTGTGTGTGTGTGTGTGTATGAACAGAGAGAGAGAGAGAGAGAGAGAGAGAGAGAGAGAGAGAGAGAGAGAGAGAGAGACGGTGTCCACAGCATCCAGTTCTGGTCCATGCTTGGGACGATTATGCAGTTGTTTAACAAGCAAACTGAACCGACCTTCCTGACGAAGCTTTCTGTGTGTAGCGTTTAGGGATAGAGGTGACAGAGAGTGTGGGGCAGACAAACTTAACATTACCTGGTTCTCCATCTACAGCACCATTTAAAAGGCTTGTAGATACTTCTGTTGCTCTGGTTATTGAGTGACTCCAGTCCTTAATATACTTGCCTTATTCGTTTCTCTGTATGAGGTTCATGAGGGAAATCTGCTAGAATAAAATCAGATTGAATTACGTGTATTATTTCAAAACGGCTTTGTGCTTTAACTGAGGATTATTTATTGAAGCTATCGCGTCTTCCACCACTCTTCCAATATATGGAAAGAAGTGTATGCTGAATCGTGTGTGGTGGATGTGTAAACTTGTGTCCATCATACCACCCTACTATACATTGGGAGGCTTCCTTCCATGACACAAAATACGACCCAGTGACAGGGACTTCGTTGGTGGTCGACTTGTGGACTTGGACATGCTAAGCATTTCTATTTCCTGACCGTTGCCTAAGAGTTCCAGCTTGTTTGCAGTTCTGAGTACAACACAATATTACAGTGGTGACCACTGTCTTTGTTGGACTGATTGAGTGTTCAGTGTTTAGCCCTGGGGCTCGCGCTGCCCAGTTACCGTGGGTCACCTCTGGGAGGATGTGACTGGAAACCACGCACGATTGGTCTTGAAGTGAAAGAAAAAAAGTAAAACAACAACAACAATAACAACAAACAAACACTCAAACAAACAGAAAGGCACAGAAAGACACAACTCTACGCCTAGAACAGAACGAAAGAAACGAACTTCAAAACAGAACAGGAAAGCGAAATAGCGGTCGAAGCTTTTTACCATTAATAAATTTTAAAAAAAATGAAATACTGAATACAAAGAAAAAAAAAAAACCAGTGATAATCAATAGCAAACCGCCGATTATTAACACGAAATGGTCGGAAGGGAGGACAGCAAAAGGAGGGTGGGGGTGGGGTGGGTGCCAGGGGGGGTCTACTTGTTACTTTAATACAACCCATAGACACACATTATATGCAGCAGCCCGAACCACTCGCGACACGGACCAACGTTTTACAAAGCGAATCTCGCTCCCGATCTTATCGAAAATTAAAACAACATACGAACAAAAAACGCATGCCGACGTGTTTGACATTTCACACTTTGAGCGGCTGAGCAGCCCTTTTCATGATAGCACTGCTCACCTCCATGGCATGAACAGGGGTCTAGAAAAGGTGCCCTAAACATTGCCTGCTCCACATCACACTATCCAGCATGCCGCGGCTGGCGGGGACCCTACCATTGCGGTCGAAAGAAAACAGTAAAAAGAAAAACGAGGATTACTCCTCTGAACCTGGCCACATGGAACGTCCTCACACTCCTTGACAGGGAAGCCTCGGATAGACCCCAGAGGCGTACAGCCCTCACTGCGAATGAACTTGCCAGATATGAGATTGACATCGCTGCCCTGAGTGAGACCAGGCAGGCTGGGGAGGGGGAACTCTGTGAACGAGGCGCAGGCTACACCTTCTTTTGGAGCGGGCGTGGACCTGAGGAGAGATGTGAGGCTGGGCTTGGCTTTGCGGTGAAGTCAACACTTGTCAGCAAGCTGGTTGGCCCGCCTATAGGAGTGAACGATCGCTTGATGAAGCTGAGGCTCCCTCTCTCACGAGGACAAAAGTTTGCCACCATTGTCAGCACGTGAGTACCCACCATGACCAACCCAAATGAGGTCAAAGACAAGTTTTATGAAGATTTGAATGCCGTCATCACCGAGTGGTCCAGGCATCATCGTTCATTCTTTAGTGATGTTTTCTGGGTATACCCTTGATGCTGGGATTCCCCATTCCCTGGGGCGGAGTGGGGTTGAGAAGGGGCGAGGCAGGGCAGGGAGGTGGGAGAAAGGGGAATCGGGGAAGGAGGGGAAAGGGAAGGGAAGGGAAGGGAGTGGGTGGGATGGGGTGGGGGTCCGTCATCTAAATGTCAGAAAAATCCACAGAGAGAGAGAGAGAGAGAGAGAGAGAGAGAGAGAGAGAGAGAGAGAGAGAACTAGGAGAATAGTTTGCTCATGGAGGATATGTATACATATATACACACACAGGTGTGTGTGTGTGTGTGTGTGTGTGTGTGTGTGTGTGTGTTGTGTGTGTGCGCGCGCGCGCGCGCGCGCGTATGTGTGTGTGTGTGTGTGTGTGGTGTGTGTGTGTGTGTGTGTATGTGTGTGTGTTAGTCAATACAACTTTTTGTCAGATTAACTCAAAGTTGTACTCTGTGTGTGTGCGGTAGTCAGTACAACTTGAGTTAATCTGACAATAACTTGGTTTCAGTCAGTCAGTCAGTGTGTGTGGTTCCATGCATGCAGTTTTATCAGATACTAGTCTTTCTCACTAGTTGTCAGCCATGTCGGACAGGGACACAGCAGAGATGTAGTGTAGGAAAACAGAAAATATGATGAGCGCATTACACACTGGAGGTCTGGAGCCTGATACCTCACGGTTTACACCGGCCTTGTTCGTTCGCTCATGGTGAGTTTAACGCCCTGTTGGCCTGAGGCCCTTAAGGACAAGTTACACTTGTAGACATACGTCTCCATCTGCTTTGGCATGACTGTTGTCGCTGGGACCTTGTGGGCGAGTTCGTCGCCTTTCTCTCTCAGAGCTGTGATTCCTTCTGAATTCGAGTTCAAGTTCGGTTGTTGGTCGGCCGACGATGGGCGTCGGTGTATTTGGCTTCTTTCCTAAAGGCTGTCTTCAGGACCACAAGGCGGCCTTCTTCGTGCTCGGATGGCGATGGTCCTATGCCGCGTGAGGCTGCCTCAAGGAGGGAACAGGACGAAAGTCGCTGGAGCGCTGCACAAGTCCCTAAAATTCGGCGGGTACTCGCAGACTGCAGCTGAGAGGGCAATGTTTCAGCCCATCCCCATAAGGAGTGCCCCCATTTCCCGGAGACACACCCTAGTTCCGCCGTCACCCATATGGCTGGAAGGATCGCTGTACCGCCTGACACTGACCTCTCACATCAGTGTCCTTCATGGGAGATCACCTCTCCCTTGACGTCCGCTGTGATGCCACACTCGCAGCGAACGGACGTTTACACCGGCTCAGCTGAGCGCCTTTCATATCAGATGCCTGGTACGACTACGTCAACCTCATCATGTGTTATAGGCATACGTCATTTCATCTCCTGCTCATGTTCGTTTGTGCTCACGTGGGGATGTAAAACTAGCTGTATTCTCACACTGTTCGTGATTATATACACGTTATGCAGACTGCACATGCTATATGTGTACGCATGCGTGTATGTGTATGGGTCAATGCAAGGAGGAGAATTTAGAAGACACGGTCGTCTGCTGTCACGTCCCATTAAACACATGCAGGGTGGGCTGGGCTGAGAAGTCAACAGAAGAAGACAGGTTTCAACAGCTGTCAGTCTTTATGACGATGACAGATTTTGTAGAATCAGTCAGCTCATTATCAAAG
>JADBJO010006180.1:42500-60000 GCA_016801955.1 Conus betulinus
ACAGGGCTGATGGAATCAGCTTTGTGCATGAAGGAAGCACTGTGTGTGGAGCTAGACACTTTATTTCACCCGACTGCTCTGGCAGCAATTGTTTACAACAAAACCTATGATTTGACGTATGGATCTTTCGAAGGTAATGAGACCCTGAAAACAGATCCAAAGGAAATTCCTTAACCGGGTTAAACCTAGTATCAATTTCTATCAGGCGTGGCATGTTCTTTAAACCAACAGATCCAATTACCTTAATCACAGATAAAGAGATATTAAAAGAGATGATTATAGGCATGTAACCAAGCAATTCATTATGCAGTACATGTAGGTTTGTTTGTGATATGTCTAGTTTCATCAGTGAGTAATAAATCCGTTTCGGTAATCTGTGTACAGTGAGGGGCCTGACAGGGTTTCTTGCTAATCGTAAGACTCTTAGATTTGATAGTTGCTGAAAAGCCGTCATGTCAAGGGATGTCAAGGCGTTGTTGGTAAGATCAAGGACCTGTAAAGTTGGGAAGTTTAAAAGCTGAAATGTTGGATACAGAACAAGAGGACAGGACCAGAAATGTAAGATAGGTATTTGCACTGAAATCTCTGAATGACATGCCTGATCCTGTGGCGTCAAGATATCTGAGTTGTGAGAACAGATCAGCAGGAAACATACTTTTGCACTGGAACGAATGACCCTGACAGAGACATTTTTCAGGACAAGTCATATCACACAACAGCTCATCATCCCACCGTGGGCACTGACCCCAGCCATCACAAAGGTGATCTTCATGCATACAAATGCTGGAAGCTTGACATTGATACAAACCCAAACATTGCACATTGTCACAGTCTTGTTCATCTTCTCCATAAAACACAGTCAGAAAATCCATTGCATCGAGTATAGACAGGGAGACAGTATAACCTTTCCGATGTACAACGGTAGTGGGTGTCAGCACAAGGCTCATCTACTTTTCATCACTGCTGGGTGAAATAACCAGTACCATCCAGGTTAATGTGACATTGATGATCTTTCCTGACATCTGTTGTTGGAATACAGTATGCACATGACGAACTCCGCTGCCAGCAGTCCACTTCATCAGAATCATCCAGACAATCAGAGTGCTCATTACAACGCTGCGTGTGCAATACACACTGACCATTACAACACAGAAAGCCATCACATGGAGGGTGTTCACAGAATGATTCATCACTATCATCTGGACAGTCATGTCTAAAGTCACAAACTAGAGTGTAATGTACTGATGTGAGACCATCATTACAACTGAACATGGGGTTTGTACATTTCACATGTTTGCTGAAAGAGGTTAACCTTGTGTTTCGCTCATCATTCACGCTGAGAAAAGCAAAGGACTGTGAGTAGCTTGCATTCTCACAATGACTGCTGGGATCACAATGTAGGAATGAATGGGTCACGGGACTATCTGTACAAACCAATAAACTCTGCTGAGTGTTTCTGTATGAAGGCAGAGGTAACTGTAAATACCTGAACACTGCTTGAGAGGAAAACCTGCTCAGTAGTTGTGACTCCATTTCGCACAGTACTCTATCACCTCTTGATGAAGAAATGGGCCGTTCATGTACTCCGCATTCTGTCCAGTACCCATACTTCCTTTTCCTTGATGGTGTGTGCCGGTAGAATGTATCGTGCCTGAAGTGGTCAAGTTGTAGATTATGGTTTTATCAAACCAGCGACGAAGCTTACTATATATAAAAAGGTACAGAGTACCAGCCTGAAGTGTAACCCAAAGTTACACTGAACTCAAAATAGTTTCTGAATATATGTAGGGTTTTATCTAGTTCCTGTCTACTTTTTACTGAAGCTATTCTCTGACCTGTCTTCTGGCATGTATAATCAACAGACTTGAAACCCATACCTTCAACAAACACAGCCTCTTTGAAACATTTGTTGCGTGAAGCCACCATGCCCTGACAGCCAGGGCCACTGAAGGGGCACTGTTCTGTTTCATCCTGCCCATCCTCACACTCTGTCTTCAGATTGCAATGCAGAAACTTCTGAAATTTGAAATAATAATTCACAGAACAATTAAAAAGTCCACTCGGTACTCTTTGAGGATGGTCACTATCACACAAACCACAGAATCCAATTTTAAGAAAATTAAGAGTTAAATCATTATGGCAGAATTGAAATGTAATGGTTGAGGTGACAAATAAAGAAGCTGGTGCCGAACGCTCAGTACACATATGCGCAGTGTATTCTCCAGAAGTATTGCGTTCTCTGTAAATCACTGTGCATCACTTCTTTCAGGACAAGACCTAAAGAAATATGACTGAAGAACGCTCACCATAATAAGACAATTATGACCCATTTTTAGTTTCTCCCTAAAATGAGTGTACCTAGTCATATATGGTACAACCATATATCCAGAATACTTTGTCGTATAGTGCGTGACTAACGTTTCACTTTTCATTGTCTGAAAATCAACTGCAGTCATTGGACAAGCCAAGCTTTCTAACCACATTGAATTCGCATACGAATGAAACAACATGTCTTCTAGACTGTGAATATCACACTCTACTTTGACCTTAGCTGCAGGTGTAATTTCTAAGAAAATTCTCATTTTCCAATGAATTAAACCACACCAGTATGTCAGCCGTCGAACTTGAGCACGTAAATACATGCCCTTTTTCACCCTCACATGCAGGTTACAGAATATCGTGGAACCCCCCACACCCCATAAACCACTCCCTGTTTACTGAAAACTGTGACCATTTGTAGTCATGACATTTGGACACATTTACTTGTAGAAATGTCCTGTCTGTGTTGTTTCGTTGAAAGAGATATTCTGCCCCTGGACAAGCCTCCCGGATCTTTAGAGGCCCAGTAGTGGTGACTGCACTCCTGCTCCCATCTATAGTATCAGTAAACATCTCGAACGCCATCAAGTATAGGACAAAGACAAATCGCGTCAGATGAACGTATCGACGTTCTTCTTCGTTTTTCTTTTGGTTCGAAAAACACACAAAGATCTAACTAGAATTCTTTTCATTTTCTTATTTCTTGTCCTTATTCATAAAACATCATCGTACACTATGTCTCTTGGGTTGTTACGGATGGTATGCGGTGCGTGTTTTGCTGTCTGACTCTCGTTCTCAAAAGTCTGGATGCGTGTAATGATTATTCCATACACACACCACACACCATACGAACATGGATAGCCAGGCAACACACGAGTTAGATTTTTTTTTATATGCTGCCTGAACCATCAACACACACACACATTTATGTGAATTTGTACAAATCAATACATGTCACTACATAGCATATAGATCAAGATATCAATACGTAAGAAACTTCAATCATCAAATATCAGTGTATCATGTCACATATCTTGATATATCTACTTGCAAAGTGAAACGACTGCAGGCGGAAATCTAAACAAATCTTAAATAAATGTCAGCGAACCGCCCAGAGAAAACGTGGACAAACGAGTCACAAGACAAACCACAACGCGTTTCGACCTCTTAGGTCTTCTTCAGGTGCAACAAACATGAAACAAATAACGAAAATGCACTTAGCTTTGATCGCTTCTTTTCATTCAACGCCTTCTTTCTTGCGCTGAACACAGAAGCAATCAAAGCTAAGTGCATTTTCGTTATTTGTTTCATGTTTGTTGCACCTGAAGAAGACCTAAGAGGTCGAAACGCGTTGTGGTTTGTCTTGTGAATCGTTTTTGTCACGTTTCTCTGGGCGGTTCGCTGACATTTATTTAAGATTTATCTTGATATAACTCACAGATCTCGCCGGCGCCGTACACAGTGTCCCACAAATGCAGTCAACACACTCGGTTCAACAGTACCCAAGCCACAGTCTACAATACTAAAAGAAGACAAAGAAGAATAATCAAGGTCCCCACACAGTAAGCACAGCCGTTCATAAACACAAGTGATGAAGAAGAAGAAGAAACAGGGTCTCCACACAGCAAGCACAATAAATTAAGTCGAACTGTCAGAAGAAGAACCGCAGATTCACAAGGCACAGCAATCCACAGAAGAACCGCAGTAAACCATAGAAGAACTGCAGATTGACAAGGCACAGCAATCAATATTGAATCCCTGGCGAACACGATTTCAGCGATGTCCCATAGAACGCAATAAACTTCGACGTATTGTTGATCTAACACAAAAATTAGCTTCTTCCCCGTGTATTGACATTACAATGTTCACATCAATAAACTCAGCCCACCGACACACACGAGGTGGTACAATTAGAGCACATCAATGTTCTTGCAGGAGTTTTAAGTCGGCGACACAGCATTTACAACATTTTTATAACAAGTAAATTTCCTGTTACATATTTTTCTGGTACCGTCATCAGAAAGTATCGCACATACACAGTGAACGTCGACGCACTATTGATTGAAAGTCAGCCTCTCCACATTGCCTAGTAACACTACGGAGAAAACGACGATTAAAACAATTAAAGTAGGCTGGACACCAAAGTCTCGGCCGTTAGATCTTGCTCCCTTCTCTCGTCAAAAATTATTTTTGTCATGTAGTCATCTAATTTTTACTTTGATGTCATAATTTTTTTTTTTTTTTTTTACGTTGACGTCACATGGAATTTGGAGTAAATCAGCATGCATTACCCTATTTGGCCTACCGTTGTCTGCAGGACCATTGGGGTTATGTGTTAGAAGATTCACTTAAAGGCGATTTTGCACGATGGATGGTTACTGTCAGCGGTGATTTGACATACAATGTTCAGGTTATTGAGCAGTAGAGCCGACCACTCAAACTCAGGGAACATTTTGACCTTCCTCACATTTGTTTTGGTTCCTCAAGTATAGGCGGCTAGTAATTCCTTTTATATTGAGTAATTCTAACGTTTTACTAATATGCATGCGTGCATGCACGGCGTGTGTGTGTGTGTGTGTGTGTGTGTGTGTGTGTGTGTGTGTGTGTGTGTGTGTGTTCAAAGCAGTTGTGACGGACATAGTGTCGTAAAAATGGTAAGAAGATGGTGCCATGCTTTGGCAGGGACTAGTCTATGAACTAAGTTACTAATGGGATTCATTGGTGTCAATACATTTTTAAGAAAAGGCTCTCCTGACATCTGAAAGACATCATGAATCTACAGACAAAACAGCCCATGCAAAGTCTTGCTGGCTCTGGATTTTCAAATACGTTCAATTTAAAAGTGAGAATTCTATGAATAAAGAACGCCTGAGCGTGTGCTAAGGATCATGTATCAACTTACAACTACACACTTACAACACAATTACGCGAAGAAAACCACGCATTGACTGCCTGTTTTATTCCTGACATTTCTGAGAAAACAAAGTTGCACACTTTTCTGAACGATCCATCTTTTGATGGGCAGGTCTGTGGAGCACAGAGGGACAGTCAGAGGCACAGTGGTTTCACTTTCCGTTTTTAGTGGAACAGGCAACTGCTGGAAAGGCATTACTAATTTAAGTTTCCATCTTTTATCACGTCTCTCTCTCTCTCTCTCTCTCTCTCTCTCTCTCTCTCTCTCTCTCTCTCTCTCTCTCTCTCTCTCTCCCTCTCTCTCTCTCTCTCTCTCATAGGGCTTTCTATCTGGTTTATTTGCATATGAAACACAACTGACAGTTACTAATTTACGAGATACAGTTACAACCAACACATAATATATATTATTGCTTCGTGGTTTCCTATTCATTATGTTGAATTTCATTGATTTCCAGGTCCCGTAAGAAAGCCAGAGTTGGACAGGTGGTCAGTGTATGGTCACTCTGCAGGTAGGCTGTAAAATTGTCAAAAAAATGATCGGTATTGAACTGTGGCGAGCACGAATTGGTCGTTTTCACCTGGCCAGAAAATTGACATTGTTTACACCTGAGAAAACACAGGCGTGTGAAGTCGACTTGACTTTAAGTGACATGATTATGGCTTGCATTGTCATTTTCGCACTTTTGAAATGTGTGTCCGTGCTGCTGTCAAACTTTGCTGTCATGAACAGTCTTGCGTTCCATTCGGTCATGTCAGATCAGATGTTAGCGTCAGGGACAATGCCAGTGTGGGAAAATCTGACGGCTGATTTTGTCAGTGAAGGTCAGATCAGGTTAAATTTGCATGTGCCTGTGGTTGTAGGCTTGTGTGCGACGAACGCCGTGTACCTGATGTGGAAAATTTTGCTGAGTCATGATGTTCAAACGGATCCAGGTCCAATAACTTCGCAAGGAACGTGTGACATGAAAGACACGGAAAAGGGCAGGGCGGAGAGTGTGATGGTGGAGGAGAAGAAGGGTGCCTCTGATAATCTCTCTCACATTCTAGCAGCTATTGAGGCCCAAAGTCAGTCATTCAAAGCACAGTTTGACATACAAAACACACACTTAACTGAACTTAGGGAGGAACAATTACAACAGAACAGAATCATCAGAGATGAACTGGGTGAGATAAAGCAAGGCCTAACTAAAGTAGCGGAAAAGTGTGATCAAATAGACCAACGATGTAGCAGACTTGAAGAAGAGAATAGTTTGTTATGTAACAGAATGGACACTATGACTGCTGAGTTGGATGATCTGCACACAGAGGCGAAAGAGGGGAGAGATAGTGTGCGTGTGTGTCTGAAAGAGTGGAAGAACTGAAAGAAGAAGTAAATAGACTGACTGATGAGATTGACAAATTGGAGGATTTTTCGCGGCGGGATAATCTGCGTATGTTTGGGGTCCCTCCTGTGCATGGTGGTGGGAGGGAGGGGTATGATGCGTGTGCTCGTGCTGTGTGTGAGGCATTGAATGGGGTGGAGGGGGGAAGAAAGTGGACAGAAGATGACATTGTAAGGGCACACAGAGGGGCGGGCTAGGCCGGGGGAGCCACGGGCAATGATTGTGAAATTTAGTCAGTGAAGAATAAAATGGAATTGCTCTGGAATAAAGAAGTAAGAGGTCAACTGGAAAGAAAAGGAGTCAGACTGGCGACAGATTTAACTCGCAGGCAACAAAACATTTACAAATGGCAAGACAACAAGGGAAGGTAGCAGTGTTTGTCAAAGGTAAGCTGACCGTTCAGACACGTAAACCAGAGAATGACAGACAGTTTGGGGAAAGAACTGATGATGTTCGTGATGTGCCTGTACCTGAGCCCACCACCACCCCTAACCCAAACCCTACCCCTTTCCTCGTCCACCATGGAAATCACCCCACTCTCCCATCGCGCCCCCCCCTCCCACTTCCACTCACAGGTTGCTGATGAAGCCACGTTGAAAACCCCGCAGACAGGAGACCAGAGGGAGGAGGGTGGAGAGCGTGCATCACCAGCCTCTCTCTCTCCCTCCACAACAGAAGGGGGTGACAGGAGGACGACACGCAGTACGGCGAACAGTTCTGGTTCAGGTGCACCAAGCCAGGTCACCGGTACGCAACGTGCAGGCAACACGGGAAACTCGCGAAATCGCAGGCAGTCACTGGGGCCGCGTTCATACGCTGGCGCCCTTGCGGGTGATAATGCACGGCAGACGGGGATGGGCAATTACCTTAGCGGGCAAAACAGTAACTTGAACAAAGCTAGCTCACAAAAAGGGGGACGTACGTCACGCTCGAGTACCAGCAATAATAAATAACATGAGGCCGATCATCAAACGTCAAGACTTAATTTCCTAAATTACAATGTTGAAAATTTGAAAAATAAACTTGGTGACATTTCTTTCCTTGATTTTGTTAACAAATATGATATAATTTGCTTAACAGAAACGTTCATCGATCATGCATTTGATTTCAGTTTTCACTTTAAAAATTATGTTGCATTTAGCGCTTGTGCTAAGAAACTATCTGTTCATGGACGCGTTTCTGGAGGAGTTGTTGTTCTTGTTAAAAAAGACTTAGCAAACTTTATACAAAAAATTGAAATTGATTGTGTGAATGTTGTCGTGATTCAAATTAATAAATGTGTGTTTGGCTTAGATAAAGATGTTGTGTTTGTGGGGTGCTATGTTGTCCCTGAAGGAGGGCCCCTATATAGACAAACCGATCTCACAGATGGTATACTTATGCTTGAAGATAGTCTGCTGCAGTCTCTTTCTGATAGTAATGTTTATTATATTATATGTGGTGATATGAACGCCAGAACAGGTTGTGAGCAGACAAAAGAGGAAGAAATGTATAATTATGTGTTTAATGTGCAAAATGATGATGACGATGATAATGATGAAATTGTTTCTATGAAAAGATGTTCAAAAGATAAAATTGTAAACAAGTTTGGTCGTTCCTTGTTGGACCTTTGCTTTTTGTTTGATTTGTGCATTCTGAATGGTTCGTGTGACACTGATGCTGATGGTGAATTTACCTTTGTTGCTCCTCAGGGTTGTAGTGTAATTGATTATTTTCTAGTATCTAGTGAACTATGTTTATATTGTGCTTTAAAGGTGGGGGATGCTCTCTTTTCTTGGCATTTGCCAGTTCAGTTTACATGGAATTATTGTCCTGTTAAAGCAGATGTACCGTTAGTTGACCGCGTGAGCGAGGAGCGAGTGGTGTGGACAGAAGAAAATGTGCAAACGTTTAAGAATGAATTGAACTCTGATGATTTTAAACAATGTTTAGTTACAGCTATGAACAACATGATAGTTGATGTAAATAAGTGTGTGGATGGTTTTGTTAATGCTTTATATGGAGCTGCGGCATGTATGGTAAGGAAAGTAGGAGGAGGGAAGAAAAAAAAAACAAATGAAGATTGGTTTGACGATGAATGAGAAGAAGAAGAAGAGAAGAAGTAAAGAGATTATTACAAATTAGAAGGGCTAAATCAAAAGAGACAAAAGAAGAAAAGAGTAATTTATATACAAAAGAAAGAAAAGAATATATTGACTTAAGAAAAGAAAAAAAAAGAAAATTTGATGAAACAGAATATTAAAACTTAAACAGTCAATAAATGATCCCAAATTGTTTTGGAGTACAATACGATCAGTTAACAGGAAATCCACCATTTACAATGAAATAACATCACAGCAATGGTTTGACCATTTCCATAGTGTATTCAACTCTCTTTGTAATGGTCAAAGTGATCCAGCGGTAGAATGAAATAGAAGATGAACAAATGATGAGCTTTTGTTTGATGACCCTATAACTACAGATGAAGTAAGAGCAAGTATTAGAAATTTGAAAACTGGTAAAAGCCCGGGACCAGATAGAATAATAAGTGAAATGCTAAAACATGCCAATGACTATGTGATTGATTTCTGTGTTTTTCTTTATTTAACCATTTGTTTAATCATGGATTGTTTCCCCTGTCGTGGTCAACGTCCATTATTGTACCCATCATAAAAAAAAAGCAGACCCAAATAACCCAGACAATTATATAGAGGTGTAGCTCTCACAAGTATAATTAGTAAAGTATATACTCATGTTTTGAATAGAAGATTGACACAATGGGCTGAAAAGGAGAGCAAAATTGGGGAAGAGCAGGCGGGGTTCAGGTCAGGGTATAGTACAGTTGATCATATTTTCACATTATATGCTTTAGTCCAAAAGTGCCTAAAGAAAAATACTACTAAACTATATGTTGCTTTTGTTGATTTTAAAAAGGCTTTTGATTCTGTTAATAGAAATGTGTTGTGGCAAGTTCTTAGAAAAACAGGGTTAAAGGAAAATGTGTACTATGCTCTTCGTGGTGTGTATATAATTCAGTTTTAGCATGTGTTCGTGAGAAAGGATTGTACAGTGACTTATTCAATTGTCCTAGAGGAGTGAAGCAAGGTTGTCTATTGAGTCCTCAAATGTTTGCATTTTTTATAAATGAGATAGCTTTAGAAATGTCACATAAAGGCAAACATGGTATACAGTTGATTGCAGGTGCTGTTGAACTGTTTTTATGCTTTTATTTGCAGATGATGATGTAATCTTGTTCTCTAGTACTGTTGTTGGGTTGCAAAATCAAATAAATGTTTTAAAAAATGAAGCAGATAGACTTCAATTAAATTAAGTGTTAATCTAGAGAAAAAAAAACATTATTGTCTTTCGTATGGGTGGTTATTTATCCCAGCATGAAAAGTGGTGGTATGGAGATGTGGAAGTAAAAGTAACCAATAGTTATAAATATTTGGGGATGATGTTATTTACAACTCGTTTAAGTCTAAATGCAGGGTGGCGTGAAATCGGCAGAAAGGGTAAGAAGGGGGTTGTAGAAATTCTAAGATGCATGAAAAGACTTAATAGCATTGACCCTTCTTTGTTCTGAAGTTATTTGACTCACAAATAGCGCCTATGCTGACTTATGCTGCAGAAGTTTGGGGATTAGAAGAAAATTTGGAAATGGAAAAGGTACATACTATGGCTATTAAAAGATTCATGAACATTCCACTGCATTCATCAAACACAATGGCTTATGGTGATTCTGGAAGATATCCTTTATTTATTCAAACGTTTTCAAAATCTATTAAGTATTGGTTAAAATTGACACAACTTCCAACATCAAGGCTATGTAGACAAGCATATGATATGCTATTTTACAAATGGAAAGTGGACACTGCAATTGGGTTAGTAAAGTAAAACATGTGTGTTAACTATTAATGGGTTTGGTATTGTGTGGCTCAACAAAGAGGTAGGGAACGAAAGGGCATTTATGTCAGAATTTAAGGATCGCTTGATAGCCTGCTACAAACAGAATTGGCATTCAAAAATGGAAGAAAATGACAAGTATTCATGGTTTTATTCCTTTAAAAGTATTCTTCAGCCGGAAATGTTTTTGAAATCTGTTACTAATAAACGGCATAGAAGCATACTGGCCAGATTTAGAAGTCGGACCCTTGTTTTTAAAGCAAATAAGAAATGGTTCTGCAATGAAGTTTATGTTGATGATGTATGTGTGTTGTGTCTAGATAACAGTAAGGAAGATGAAGAGCACTTTTTATTTCAATGTAAGGCATAAGGCATATGAAGATAAAAGGAAAAAATCAAAACTATTTAATTTGATGCGAGAAAGACCATATACTTTGATTGAACTATTATCTTCTGATGATGGAAATATTCTTCGTCTGTTTGCTAAATATATTGCTGAATGTTATGATATCAGAGAGAAAAAAATGTCGGTTGCTGTTCCCTGTGAGACAGTGCTTTGGTTCTCCACTGTCATAGCTGGTCATTTAGGCCCACGTTTGGTGATCATTTGTTTGTCGTTAACTTTATTATTCCCAAATAGATCAATACCGGGAATCATGTTTGTAATGTATTATGCATTTTTCGTTTCATAAATTCTTGACGCCTCTCTCTCTCTCTCTCTCTCTCTCTCTCTCTCTCTCTCTCTCTCTTCTTTCCTTTCTTGGTCTCTGGTTCTCTCGCTGTCTTACATCTCATAAGATTGCAATGAATTGCCGTCTTGTCTTTAATATCCGTTTCGGAAAGACCTTGGTTTTCAATTGACGAAGACTGATTCTTCTGCTATTTGTTACCGATCTCATGCACAGTGTCCTGTGACTAATGTTCTTCACTTCGTTTTGCCAGGGAGAAGCCAGATGTATGGAGATATGTACTTTCCCCTTTTGCTTAAAGGAATAAGCCCCCCCCCCCCCCCCCCCCCCCCCCCCCCCTCTCTCTCTCTCTCTCTCTCTCTCTCTTAGTCTCAATCTCTTTTTATCTTTTCTCTCTCTCTCTCTCTCTCTCTCTCTCTCTCTCTCTCTCTCTCTGTCAGTCTCTCTCTCTCTCTCTCTCTCTCTCTCTCTCTCTCTCTCTCTGGGGGCGTGAACTGTGTCTGAGTTCGAGCGGTCGGACAGCATAGAGCTCCGAAGTTCATTGTCTCTGTTGACAGTTACCGTGACTCTACAGTCCTGTACTTTGACCTTTACTTCAGTCAGTCACTATGCCATCAGGACCGCAAGTGCTTAGGGCGAGATGTGGATACTTCGTCTCCGTCTACATCGCTTTCATGGCGAAGCAAGCCACAAAGAAGCGGGCCATGGCGATTGCCATGCTGACACCACGAACTAGGACGGACGATGCACCCTTGGCCTGCTCCTCCTCACCTTGATCTTTTGGGGCGGACTACTTCTACGCTGTGGCGATGTGGAGCAGAACCCCAGACCCAGGGCAGACAGCATGAAGCAGACCCGGCTTGGCAGCTCAGGACGCAGCACCAGTGTGGACAAGGCTGGCGCTTCATTGGTGGACAGTGGACAGACGACACCCACTACTCCTTAACAGCCCACCAGTGCTGACATCATGGTATATTGGACTCTATGAAATGTACATTTAAGGAAATGAACAATAAATTCACTGACATGGAGAGGATGTGTCAGGGACTTGAATGACCAGTTCGCTGCACTGCATCATGGTTTGAAGGATCTGAGGGAGGAGGTGGGATCTTTAAAAGAAGAGAATTTTGTGCTAGCAAAAAGGAACTCTGATCTCACTGAGAGACTTGAACAATAAGAAAGAAAGGCTGATTATTGAAAAGGAAGATCAAAACGAAATAACCTATTTTCTATGGCATCCCGAGAGGTCAAAATGAAAAACTAACAAACAATGTGAAGGTAAAACACATGATCTATTAACTGATGAGTTAGATTTGACATGGGACATTGAGTTCGATCGGGTACATAGAATAAATACCAAACCTGATTCTCCCATCATCGCACGAAGTTCATTTTACAAAGACAAAACGAAAATCTCAAGAGCAAAGAGAAAATTAATAGGGAGTAAAATCTTTGTGGGTGAGGATTTCTCCTCTCGCATGTGGGAAATAAGGCGTGGTCTTTCCCCCTATCTGAAGAAAGTAAGGTCGGAAGAAAAAAGAGCGGCGATGATCTTTGATCATCTCCTCATTGACGGGGAAAAAGTTTTTCCTCAACGACCAAAGCAAATTAATTGAATCTAGATAACAGGGTGGCCGGCCACTTGATGAAAATCTGACCTACGCCTGTATGGCAGAAGGAAGTACTCACAAAAACGCTACACTGGTGAAATTGCCTGTCACTTGTGGCAGTGTCAACGGTGGACCCGTTTTTTTTTTTTTTTTTTTTTTTTTTTTTTTTTTTTTTTGTGGGTCAGAGAGCTGAGTCCCAACAAACTATGAGAAACACGTGCAAACAAGTGAACGGCACAGCGTGTACAGATGTAAAGAAACCTTTTTCTTTTATGTCATGGAATGTGAACGGCCTATTTTCTAAACTTACCGACTGTGATTTTATGTCGTTTATTTACGAGTTTCATTTCATATGTTTGATTTAAACATTTGTGGATGAACTTCGTGCTGATATGTTTGTTGGCTATGAAGTATTTTGTAAATTTGCAGTAAATTTGCAGTTAAATTTTCTAAACAAGGGAGGTGATCAGGCAGAGTGATTTGTTTATTTAGAAAAGAATTGTCCCCCTTTTGTAAAAAAAATCATCAAGGTTAATCATTCAAATTTTTGTGTGTTCTTGATTGATAAAAAAAAAAATTACTTGGAATAGATAAGGATGTTTCGTACTTTTGTTCCTATATACCTCCAGAAGGTTCACCTTTCAATTGTCATTTTGATATTGATAATGGTATTAATTTACTTGAAGAATGTCTTGTCGATTTGTTGTTACCTAGGGATGTTTATTTTTTATAATAAATGGTGACCACAGTAGCAGAACCTCTAACATTTCACCAGACATATCTGTGAACGATGTTCTTAATGAGCATTTCCATATCCAGCCTCTCAGTATTAATCGACACTCCAAAGACTGTGCATTTAATAATTATGGTAAATCGCTACTGAATGTATGCACTGCTGTGCATGCTCAATGGCGTGTGTAAAGGTGACCTTGAAGGTCGCTATACATACATGTCTGATACTGGTTCCAGTGTTGTCGATTATTTTATTTTCGAAAGAACTTTTTGCTCTTTTGTATGACTCATGTATGCGTAATGTTTTAGAATGCCTAGATTCTGACCACGTACCTGCATTGCTCTCTATTGGTTTTCCTAAAGAAACTATCATACATGCCAGTAACAAGATAGAAAACCATATTATAGAAAAACTCGTCTGTAATGAAGAACACGCTAGTTTGTTTCGTAGTACATTATGTTGTCATGGAAGTCGTACAAAAATAGATGCTGCTATAAGTTTGTTACATGTGGATATGAATTATGCGCTAAACATGTTTAATGAAGGCATGAAAGAAAGTGCAGACTGTGTGAGAAGGTGTATACATATTAACAGTAACAAAGTAGTCAGTGACTGGTGTGATAAAGAGTGTGATGGTAGTAAAAGAAAAGCCAGGAGGTTACCTCGTATCAGTCGTCGCACTTTAAAGATCGAGGACAAAAATGCTTACTCAGTTGAAAAGCGAGAATATAAACATTTATTGAAAGAGAAAGAGAAAGACTTCAATAATTCTTTGGTTCCAAAACCTGTATCATCTATAGACTGTCAAAAGGAATTTTAGGATACTATTCAGAGGATTTCTTTCAAAAGAAAACAGCCCAGGAATAACATCAGTACTGATACATGGTTGCAACATTTCTAGGTTCTACTAGAGACTAATGTTATTATCGTGTGTGTTGACCAAACACTTGATGTCAACGATGACGGTTATATGAATCGACCAATTACACAAGACGAAGTATTATTAGCGTGTAGAAAACTGAAAAATCGCAAGGCAGCTGGTCCTGATGGCATTATAGGTGAACTATTCAAACATGCTTCTGAGCAGGTAATGCAATTCTTTCTTAAAATTTTCAGTGTATTATTTGATAAAGGTTGATTATCAAGCAGGCTTTAAGAAGGGTTACTCAACCATTGACCACATGTTTACTTTGTTTTCACTTGTGCAGAAGCAGTTTTCTTGCAGAAGGAAGTTATACGTAGCTTTTATAGATTTTGAAAAAGCGTTTGACTCCTCCATTAATAGAAATCTCCTCTGGCCCATTTTGACAAAAAGTTATATTAAAGGTAAACTCTATGGATGAATTAGAAGTATGTATGATAGAGTAAGAACCAGAGTCCGTTGTTGAGTGAAACTTACTGACCATATATTTATTGTTCTAGAGGAGTCAAACAGGGAAATGCATGCAGCCCTATCTTCTTTTCCTTTTTTTATCAATGAGTTAGCTCTTGATGTAATCAACAATGGTAAACATGGTGCTTTATGATCGATCGACGCTTTTGAAATGTTTATCCTTCTGTTGGCCGACGATGTTGTTTTGATGTCTGAAACTGTTATAGGGTTGCACATACAATTGAATAGCTTGCACCGAGTCGCTAAAGCACTCTAGGTGAAAGTCAACATGGAAAAAAAAGGAATATCATAGTATTTCGTAAAGGTGGTTGTTTAAGTGTAAGGGAAATGTTGGTATACGATGGTACTCCTATGCAAGTTGTCAATGCTTATAAATATTTAGGAATATTATTCTCACACGCTTGAGTTTTGTTGGTGCGTGCAGAGATCTTTCAAGTAAGACGAAAAATGTTGTGTTTTGTATCATGACAGAGTAACATGTTCTTGATAATTCTTCATTCATGTTATTTAAAGCTATTTGATTCTCAAGTTCAGCCGATTGTACTGTACGGCTCTGAACTAAGGGATCTTGAAAAAGCTGCTGTCTATTGTGAATCTGTTCATATGTTTGAGGAAGAGTGGAGAGTGTGAGAGAGAGAGAAGAGGACAGGGAGGGGAAGGAGAGTGAGAGGGGGAGGGTGATTGATTGTGTGTGGGGTGTGTTGCATATGAAAGAAATGAACAAGAGAAAACAGAGAAAAACACAAATAAATTAAATACAATATGCACCAAAAAAGCATTGTAAATGACAAGGGGGACGGGGGACGGGGTGGGGGGTGGAAGGGAGGGGGTCAGCCGCCTAAAGCACCTGACCCAAGTCTGACCCTAGGATAGGTTGCCCTACCCAAGCACCAAGGGGTGAGAGGGAAAACGGGAGAACCCCGAGAAAAAAAAACCCCTAGCCTGACGCAGCTAGAAGCTTCAGGGCTCGCCCCCCCCCCCCCCCCCCCCCCCCCCCCCCCCCCCCCACATGAAAAAACTCATGCGCGCGGGCACAACCACACACACACAACCACACACACACACACACACACACAAACACACACACACACATACAAAACCATACACACACATACATACAAGTGCGCACGCGCGCGCGCACACGAACACACATGCACACATACATGCACACGCCAATGCGCACACACACAACAACACAAACACACACACATACTATGAAAAAAAAATGGGGTGGGGGTGGAGGGTTACAATGGAGAGTAAATGAGTAAATGTACAAACAAAGCATACAAAACATTTGGGTAAAGAATAGGTGGTGCTATGGTGCTGCAACAGTAAAAGGCAAAAAATAGAACATAACGCAAAAGATAGATATGAGGTCATGATGAGGAGGCGCTAACAACACTCCCAATGACAAAAAAAAAAAAAAAAAAAAAACGGAGGGGGGGGGGGAGGATGGGCGGGAGGGGAGGGGAGGGGGTGGAGGGGAAAGAAGGAAGAGACGTAAAGAGAGGACCTGTATGAGGGCCCTAAAAGAGAGATGCCTGAGATAAGTGCTACGGGGGAGAAGGAGGAAGAGAAGCCTCAGGAGGTCCCGTAGAAGGGTCCTACTAAGGGGGCAACCAGAAGAAAGGGGAGAGACAGGAAGTAAGGAGGAAAGTAAAGAGAAGGAACACACAAGAAGAAGGAGGCCTACAGGAGACGACTGAAAGGAACAAGGACAGAGGAGGAAAGGGAGTGTGAGGGAAAGGGGGTAGGGGGTAGAGAGGTGGATAAAAGGGGGAGAGAGGGAAGGGAACAAAGGGGGGGAAAGAGGGGAAGGAAGAGAAGAGGAGGGGAGGGGGGTGGGGGAAAGAAGGGGGGAAGGGGGCTAAGGTGGGTAGAATGGAGAGGGATAGAAAAAAAAAAAATAATAATAAAATGAAATAGAAAAACAAACAACAAAAAGACAGGAGACTGGGGAGCTAACCCTACTCAGGAACTCAGGCAAAAGAAATAGGCTCTCAAACGATCATCCCAGTAGGCGTTAGGCTCTATGGTCACGAAGAGGCCACTGATGCAGACCAACCATGCACAGGTAAGTATTCAAGGGGAAAGGGAATAATAGATCACTGTCCACCTAAATTGGCACGGAAAAAAGGAGAAAAAAAATTACAGAGAATTGTTACGCTTTTTCATTGATACCAGCTGGATTTCTGGTGCCAAGTTTTTTTTAATCAGGTGAGACTCCATATCCTTCCTGTCTCTAGAGACTAGTTTTCATGAGCCACAAGCCCTTCACTCTTGCATTGTGTGCAGAATGGCTGGGGAGGTTGAAGTGCTTGGCTACTGGTTTGTCCCTGTTGTATTTAATGTCAGCGAGGTGTTCCTTGAATCTGACAGTCAGAGAGCGTCCGGTCTCACCAATGTAAAGTTTAGAGTAAACGGTGCAGTGGATGATGTGGATCAAGTTAGTGGTTTGGCAGTTGAAGAATTTGGAGAGAGTCATGCGTGAACTGGGTCCTTTCACTTCAATGGCAGTACAGATGAAGGAGCAGGTCTTGCAGTTGGGTAGATTGCACGGGCTTGTGCCTGCA
>JADBJO010006180.1:65000-85000 GCA_016801955.1 Conus betulinus
ATTGTTCTGATCGGTCAGATGAAGAAAACTGTGAGGGGACTTTTAAACGTCTATACCTAAAGCCATATTTAATATCAACTGCAGCGCTGGTCAATTTTGATGGCATCGGTCAGTTTGTTTCCACCCCCATGAATCCCAACGATTCCTGCCCTGACAGCCACTACCGTTGTCCTGGAGACTATGAGGACTGTCTGCCTGTCTACACACGATGCAATGGGATGCACGACTGTATCGATCTTCAGGACGAAGAAGGATGTGAACAAATAACTTGCCCCGGGTTGTTCAGGTGCAGAGCTTCAAAGATCTGTGTTCACAGCGATCACCTGTGTGACGGTTGGTCGTACTGTCCACTGCGTGATGATGAATTATTGTGTGACGTGACCTGTCCTGATGGCTGTCAGTGTCAAGGTCACTCCCTTCTGTGCCCTCAGCCTTTCTCTGCTGCACAGTCCTCTGCAATCCGTTATTTGGACGCCACAGGTTCAGGTATGACGCTGTCTGACGTGAAATGACAATATCTATCTTATTCATCTTATTCTTGCCCAGTGTTCTTTGATTCTCTTACCTTTGATAAATTTGTTTAATCTGAGGGCACTTGATCTCTCACACAATAAAAACTATGGCTTGTCAACATGACTTCTTTCCTTGGTTTAAAAAACTTACAAACATTATCACTGTCCAACAATCCTCTCACCCACCTGCACACTGATATCTCCTCTGTCACCATGCACAGTGCCCTGACGCAGATAGACCTGTCCTTCACCAAGCTGACCCTGCTGGACACCACAGTCTTCTCTCTGTTTCCTGGGGTCCAGAAACTGAACTTGACTTCCACTTCCATACATACAATCAGTCCTGCTGGGTTTCAGTACACGCCAGCGCTCAGCGAATTCTATATAGACGCAGCCCAGTGGAGACGTTTCCAAATAATGTGTTCAAACATCTTCTTCAATTATCTGTTATACACACAGACAATTACAAATTATGCTGCAGTGAAATAGTCCCCCATTATTTTGATGAGTCCTCTTGCCACGCCCCCCAAGGATGAAATATCTTCCTGTGAAGATTTACTACAATCATGGACCTACCGTGCATTTCTATGGCTCATCACCTGTCTGTCTCTCACTGGCAATACTTTTTTGTGTCTGTGCACGTTTGGTTGCCAGATCCATGACCTCTTCCAGTGGCTTTAGTGTGTTTGTCATCAACCTGACCATGGCCGATTTTCTGATGGGGGTCTACATGGCTATGATTGGAGTGGCTGATGAACGGTACCGTGGTAGATATCTGCATTATGATGACACGTGGAAAAGCAGTGTGACCTGTAAGGTGGCTGGGTTTCTGTCCCTGCTGTCCAGTGAGGTGTCAGCTCTGGTCATCTGCCTCATCACTCTGGACCGTTTTATTGTCCTTCAGTTTCCTTTCAGCACTCTGCGGTTTGAGAGAATGTCAGCGACTCTGACTTGTCTGTTAACTTGGTTCGTTGGTTGTTTTTTAGCTGTTTTACCTTTACTGCCAATGACCACTCATTGGGAGTTTTACAGCCAGACAGGTATCTGCATCCCGCTGCCTGTGACCAGGGTGGACTTTAAAGGAAGACTGTATTCTTTCAGTGTGTTAATTGTCTTTAATTTCACCTTATTTCTATTCATTTCTTCTGGGCAAGCCATTGTCTATTGGTCAATACAGAGTAATACCTTACAAACGGACACAACAAAAGTGTCTCGTGATATGACCATAGCACGGCGGTTGATCAGTGTTGCAATAACGGATTTCCTGTGCTGGTTTCCCATTGGACTGTGCGGAATGTTAGCACAGACTGATGTTCCAATCCCAGGAGAAGTGAATATTGCCCTGGCTATATTTGTACTGCCGTTAAATTCCTCTATTAACCCTTTCATGTATACTTTCAACACCTGGGCGGAAAACAGAAGAAAATCACATGAAGCTAACCTCTTCAAATGGTCACAAACTCATACTGACATAGTACACTGTTCAGGGGACATGTGATTCAACTGCTCGTGTGCAATAGATGGGTGTCAATCTGTATTCTGTTTACATCATCTATTACAAGTGGTACGAGGGAATGGGAACAGAGAGGAATATAACAAAATAAACGACATGCACATTCAGTGATAAGATCTAAAACAAAAACTGACAGACAAAAGTCTCCCCATCTCCCCTCTCTTCCTGAACTCTGAGCAGGGCCGTTGGGATGCTGCACTGAAGAACTAATCATAAGATTTCTCCAGCCCTGTTGGTTGTTGCCAAGGACTGGGTCTCCCAAAGCAACGTCCCTGTCTGTTCTGTGGTGTCGTCAGTCTGCAGTTCTGTCGCTTCCTCTTGTCTCTATTACTCAACACACTCCTAGAGAATTGTTTTAGCCAGACAGTTGGCTTTGTTACGTTGTCATGCCAGCGAAGCGTTTTTTTTTTTTTTAAATTTAGATCAGCAGACATTCTTTGGTTCGACATGCTGCATGAGGGATTTTGCATTCATGTTCATTGGTGATATGACCAGTGTATTCTGATGTTTAGTATCTTGCAACAATATCTAATTTCCATAGCTTCTTTTTTCCTGATCCGCTGTGAGGGTCAATGTCTGACATGCATGCATGAAGACAGAATAAAGAAAAAGGACACGCATGATCCTGATCGTTGTTCATGAAGAGATGTGTTCTCATTCCATACAGGTTTCAGTCTGGCCAATGCTAATGTTGTCTTTGCTGAAGTAAAGAGAATGTTTATGGGGATCCCTCGCTGTGAATGATGAGTCCACAGAAGTGAATTGATGACCAGTCCCTGTCTTCTGTCCCTGCACAGTGACTTCAGGAGTGATGATGGTATTGTGGATAGCTGTCACGTGGGTCTGCTCAGGGCTGATGTCCACGTTACATCTCGTTGATATTTCATCCAGTCATTTAACAAGTTTGGCGAAATCTTGTTCATCGTCTGCCTGGCTATTCAATTGCGACGCGAAGTTTTGAGATCTGATGCTGACTGCTGACATCAGCTCGATGCGTATCAGTCATGATACAGATGGAGAGCAATCTCCATTTAAAGTATGGAATCATACTCCAATAAGCATCCTGTATGAGTAACACACCCGCGACTTTGAAGTGCAGTTGCTTGATGGCGATGTTTAGTTTGATGCCTGCTGCGAAATTGCTCTCCAGTGCCTAATGGTAGAATCTCTCAAATTCGTCCTTAAAGTATATGTAGACGTGGTAAAACTCCCTGTGGTTTTAAAGGTGTTTTGGGCAGAGGGTCTCATCTGATGCTACTTCTGCCTTTGCAAAATCCAGCCAGTTTTTCAGGACCAATGGTATCTACTTTTAGATACATTCTATTCTATTCAAAATGATTTTGAGCCTCGTTTTGCTTGCATGGTAAATCAAATCGACATTGTTGGAAATGTCCTTTCTTATAGGGGCAACGGTTAGGGATTGATTCTTTGGCGTCGCCACTCGCCAGTGTGCCAGGTTTTGTTGCAGTTAGGAGATCAGTAACTCTCCATCATGTTTCAAGAGCTGTGCAAGGTTCTTGTCCACGCCTGTAGACTGACGACGTTTCACCGACTACACTGCTGCCTAAACTTCGTCACAGTATATGGAAAAGATATCCTGGTGTAATCATTTTTGTTCTGCGCACACTTGGATCTCATTTGCTCTGCTTGTTAAAGTCTTCTGAGCAAAACACTTCAATTTTCATGACGTCGTTTACCCGTGTAAGACTGTGGCCGACTTTGTCGTGGACAGTGCTGACTTGACTTTGCTTCTGTTTGGTCAAATCTTTTACAGTTTTCTTTGTGTCCTTGTTGTCTGGGTTTGGTCACATCTTTCACAGTTTCTGTGTGTCCTTGTTGTCTGGGTTTGGTCAAATCTTTTACAGTTTTGTTTGCGTCCTTGTTGTCTGTTGTTTGTTTTTTTTTTTACAGTTCTCACACTGTTGTTTGTTCCAGCTATCCTTTGCAGTCTCCATTTTGAACGATCTTTTCGTTTATAGCATGTAATTTCTCACTTCCTGTTTCAGTCTTCTTCAGAATACATATGGCAGTTGCTTGATGGTGGCGTCTTTCGGTGGTGGGCTCTGCAGTTATGCAGTATGAGTTGCTACACCCAAGGGCCGCTCCAATTCAGGTACTGTCGTGTCACATCCTGTAGCATTTGTCATGGAGCAGTCATGTCCCTTGACGTCTTTAAGGAATGCCCTGTGTATACCTGCACCCTACATGAGCAAAGCGAAATCTTCCAAGAGTGGTTCAGGACTGCTCCCAGCTAGTTGTTTTGGCAGTTGAGGACTGCATTTCTCCGGGTCTCACTCGCATCTTTGGGTATATCTTTTTCTTCTCCGCCTTTTGGCCGACTCGGGAAAGGCCAAGTGACAGTGAGCAAAGTCCCACTGAGAGCAGGGAAAGTCCTATTGATAGCAAAAATCTTCCTCGACCTCGTGTGGTGAAAACTTGGCCGTTTCTGGCGTTGTACTGTCTTCACCTGTCAGCTGAATAGCAAGGAGTGAGGCTGTGGAATGCATATGGCAGATGCTTGATGGGGCGTTTTTCGCCTGTAGGCCCTGCAGTCATGAAAAATGGGCTGTACACCCATAGAGTCGCTCATGTAGAAGTTCTATCGTGTCACATCCGGTGGCCATGACACTAAACGGCCCCTGCCATTGAGCAATTATGTGCCTTGACGTCTTTAGGAATGTCCTGAGCGTGCCCACATCCTATGTAAACACAGCGCAGGCTTTCAATGCTTGTGCAGGATTTGCTCCCAGCTGGTTAATATGGCAGTTGAGGACAGCACTCTTCTGGGTCCCACTCGCACCTTCAGGTGTGCACCTTTTTTCTCTCCTTGTAAAGATTTAAACTCCTTATCATGTCATACATTGCCAGGATATTGCTTGCCATTCATGGCGTGTATTTATTTCTGATTTTCCCTAAGACTTCTGTTGCTGCCTCTGTCGTTCTTCAGTTACACTGTTATCGAGAGCCTCAAGATCTTCAACAGTAACAGTGGCACTTTGGCAGTGAACTGTTGACCGATGCCAGCATCTGATAGCTTGTTAAGAGCGATTTTGAGATTTCTGTTTTTCACTGGTGTCTTTTTCTTCAAGCACACTTTACGCTCATCGTAGCTGCAGCTTTCATTCCAAACCATACCCCGGTTGTATTGTACTCTATGTAGCTGTAATAGTGCTCTGTTTGGGAGTGTCATTTCTATCATTGGGAGGTGTCATGCTAACCAAGGGTGTCAGGGATAACCAATCATTATCACTGGTGAACTCTAGTAGATGTAGCCTCCCCTCGTCTGTGATCTTACTACATTAAGGGTCGCAGAAATACGTCTGGTCGTCTTTAGCAGCTGCATAAACTTTGACATCGGAGTCATCCTGTACAATGAGGCTGCCTTCCCATCAACCTTTCTGTTAGCAGCTCGAAGCTGTGTTGGGGGTTCTTAGTCACCATTATTTGAGTGTGGAACACATATTTGCGCTACCATCATACATAGAATGGTTTAGCTGGCAGGCAGATGGTTATCATCCAGCTGGAAACAAGGCAGCATCCCAATGTTCTTGTTGACTGAAAAAAAACTATTCCATATACACGCCTATCTTCTTCCGCGCTAGAGTTCAGAACATTCCCTTTGTCCTTCTGTACATCTCTGTTGTTCTTCCGTTTAAAATGGGTCAGTTCTGGACAACCTGACTCGGTGCTTTTGCATTTTTAGTGGCGAATGTGATGAATCCTTGCAAGGATGCTCAATAGCCCCCCCCACCCACCCACCCACCCATCCACGCACCCGCCCACCTTCCCAGCAGTACATTGTTTCTGTATTGCAGGTCCGGTCGATATTTGGCGTGGTCATTATCAACCTTGGCTATAACCAGTTTGGTATGGTCTCTCCATCTCTCTGTCCCTCTATGAATGTCTCTGTCTGTCTGTCTGTCTGTCTGTCTGTCTGTCTCTCTCTCTCTCTCTCTCTCTCTCTCTCTCTCTCTCTCTCTCTCTCTCTCTCTCTCTCTCTCTCTCTCTCTCTGGTGTGTGTGGTGTGTGTGTGTGTGTGTGTGTGTGTGTGTGTGTGTGTGTGTTTGAGAGTGTCCTGAGTAAGTCGATACCGGTGGAGCAATCCACCTCCGATTCGGTTTTTTTTTATTTTGGGGTGGTGGCAGCGAGAGGGGGGGATGGTGGTGGTGGGATGGTAGTTGGGGTCGGAGTGGGGGGTACTTAACATATGCAGCAGGTAGCGTTGACATGGTTGTCAGTAGGAAAGGAAACCCTCTGACCTGACTGGTTTCCCAACTCACATGATCAGTCAAACCAAACGGCAAATGACACAAGAAGTGGATGATGATTTCTCCAAAGAATCAATATTTCAAATAACACAGACTGATTTTACACCCTTTAACTTGACTACTTTTTTTGGAAAAAAAAGTATGAGGTAGAGTCAGAAAGAGGTTTGTACCTGAGAGATCTGATTTATTCTCTTTTTTCAGTGGCAATACCCCTAAAAGTTTTACAGATCCTCGTTCTTGAGTTGCCTGGAAAGATATATATACAGATACATACATACAAGCATATTTGTTACGACTTGCAAATGGACAGTTCGTGTTGCTTATCCTCATATCCCAAACGAAAACATTTTCTGTGTTAAGATGAAACATATTGGTTATGAAGTTCTCTGCTATTTATCTTTTTGTGTGTTTTGCTGCACATTGTTTGTCTTGTCTCCTTACCTGGGCTGATACGAAAATCCGTCTGTTTGTTACAATCTGCTTTGTTTTGTGTTTGATATGCGTTTGGCGTGTGTGTGTGTGTGTGTGTGTGTGTGTGTGTGTGTGTGTGTGTGAGTGTGTGTGTGTTTCCTCTTTGCATATATGGAAGTGCCTCTAACCAGCAAGTAACCAGGTCCCAGTGGGAACCTTGATTATACCTTAAAACAGTGAAACAACTTTCGCTTCCTGGTCCTGATGACCTCCCTTTGGAGGAACGGTGACAAATAAAGAGCATTTCCTGGAGAGAAGAACTGCTTCACCTGAAACACAAGTCTGCTTTAAAGTTGTGTATCTTAACTGGAACAGAACTTGACGTCGGCTTCACTCCCTATCTAGAAATCAGAGTCATTGTGTACAGGTTTCGTCACTTTTTGTACACACACACACACACACACACACACACACACACACACACACACACACACACACACACACACACATGTACACACACACATACGCGCGCGCGCACACACACACACACACACACACACACACACACACACACACACACACATCCCGAAGAAGAGGAGGACTGCTCACAACCTACAGGCCCTTGGCTATGTGACTGATCTCAAAATGCACACCGAATTCATGCGTGAAAAAAAAAAAAAAAAAAAAAAAAAACCTTTCGCGTACGAATCTCGTGCGGCTTGATTTTCAGATTCATTTCCGCGAATTCTTCGGGACAGACAAATTGTAAATGTGTGTGTGTGTGTGTGTGTGTGTGTGTGTGTGTGTGTGTGTGTGTGTGTGTGTGTGTGTGTGAAGCCATACCTTGAAAGTTATTTCTAACGAGCATCTTCTGTCTTGTGTATTACTTTTTTGTACCGTTACTTCTCAAGATCTTGTATACATTAAAAACAAAATCTTTCACGTTTGTCATATTCACTTGAGAGAGAGAGAGAGAGAGAGAGAGAGAGAGAGAGAGAGAGAGAGAGAGAGAGAGAGAGAGAGAGAGTCATTCAACAACAAATGACTGTAACATATTTCATCTGTCATTGACATTTAGTCAATAATCGTACAAGTGTAAAGACACAAAAACTCTCATCGAGTGTTGTCATGTCACTACTAGTTGAAAGTTGAGTGCCTATCTGTAGATAGAAGAAATGCGATAGCGGGGAAAGAATAAGAGTAAGATGCGGGAGGCAAAGGGTGTGTGGGGAGAGGGTGTGAGGGTAGAATAGTAATGGCAGAAGTGGAGGAGGGCAAGGGCAAAGGGGAGGTTTGTGTACAAGTGAATGAAGGGATGCTCTGGCAGTGTCGCATTCTGGTCATTAGAAGCGACAAAACATTTTTTAAAACATCGACTGTAATACGTCTAATGTGAACCTATGGCAGTGGACCCTGTCCCCTGTGTCATTAAGCACACACATAGGCTTTGACATTTGAAAACAGAGGAACACTTCCCTTGGGTAAAAGGCACTTGGGACAACGCAGACCTCCATCACACGAAACCTTTTATCAGGGGAAGTAATTGTTGGCCTCAGTCAGCAAGGACACAGCACAGATCTCTGTGTAGAAAACAGCCACTCTGACGAGCGCATTACAAGCCCGCTTGAGGCTCAACGCCTCTGTCATATCTCATTGTTTACACGTGCTCAGCCGTGCTCGTTTTAAATAAAATCCCTGGTGCAATGACGTCAACCTATTCATGCGTTACAGACATACGTCATTTCAATTAGTTAATTCCCATTGGTTGTTATTTGTATATACGTTATACACATTGTAGATAATATGCATTGTAAAGATCATTTTATTATTGTGTCACATTAAATCATATGACATTACAGTATATTTTCTTGTGTCATGTAATTTCATATAAGCAAACAAATCGAACAAAGCATGTCATGTGTTTTATTCTATGGTAACATTTCAAATGTATAGTATGATATCAATTACACAGTAGGTTAGGGCATATTTCATTGAATCATGCTTTTATTGTATGATATGATATGACATGATACGATATGACATTAATTTGATTAGATTAGACCATATTTTATTGAATCATGTTATCTTACATTGTCTGTGGTCAAAAATACACAAGGTTTTAGGTTGGTCTTTTACGTTCAAACTTGTCTTGGTCAAGCCGTAAGAATTTACGACTTGCATGTGCTTCTCTTTTGATCGCATGGCAGTACTAATACGGTCTTGTGATGGGTAGGGCTATCCTCATTGTGGCTGGATCCTGCCCTGTAACATGACACTAGATCATGTTGTACCACAGGCTGCAATGTATCCACCTACAAAAGATAACGCTTCCAGAGTCACCTCACCTCAAGGGCAGACGTCGTCCATCTCTCCTGTACAAGGTCTTTAAATAGAGCAAATGATGACCGTTGGATTTTTTTTAATCTTACTATTTAGGTGGCCAACTACAAAGGAAAGATGGGTAGGTTTTTGTTTGTTCGTTTGTTATTTGTTTGTTTGTTTGTTTGTTTTTTGGGGGACCAGGGAATTAAAGAGAGGTAGTGACCTCCATATGTAACCTTTGAAATGTTGTGATTCTGTTGTGACCATATTACTAGCCAGCTGAAGACTGCCACTATTTTGCTCATTTCTTTGGTCTGACGAAAAGGCACATGGGTGCAGCTCTGCTCATCTGTCTGACACGATGGTTGATTCCTTCCCCCAGCCATTCCTCCAACATCATTTTATGCTCCTTACTTTTGTATGCTGTCTAGCATGGAAGGACAACGTGAATTGGAATTATTCTATTTACTGCAGCTAATGGAAAATAGATGGTTTAGATGCATTTAGTTATGAATGGAGGGATAAAGAGGTGGGGGTGAGAGAGAGAGATTTGATGTGTGTTCATACTTTCACGCGTATGTGTCTGTGTACATCTGTCCTGTGTCTCCATGTATGCACGTTCGCATTTCTTGATATTTCTACAATTCATCGTTCGCTGTCATTCCTGTTTTCATTAGAAGGAGAAACAATTGATAACAATTCATTTGCTCTTAACTGTAACTACCGGTTTGGGTTGGTGTCTCTATGAAAAAGACATTTTCCTTGCATGATTTCTTGCTTTGATGTTCTACTTTTCTTGCCTTCTGTAACATGTTTAATTAGATCGTATCATGAGTCATTGAGTGTTACTAGCTTTTATCGACATTGTTTCCCGGTCGATTGATCCATTTCCCGATCGATTGATTCATTGGTTAAATAGATATTCGACAGAAGTAATGTTCAATAGGAGTATCTGCCAAAATGTATATTTCCCTCTGAGATTACCATTCGAATTTGTTTTAAATTTTGTTTATCATTTGTTTTCATTTTCAATGGCGGGAGCACATGTTCTGTTTGTTTTGGTCACATGACTCGGTCAGTAATGGCCGCCGTCGTGAACGAATCGTGTAGCGAATGTGGGGTGAAAAGCTTTGTGTTTCCTTGCCATGGATTATTTTTGTGGTGCTCAATGTGGAGTATTGGCGGTGGACCCAATTATGACAAGACTACGTGAGTGTTTTTTGTTGTTGTCGTGTAGTGTAGTCGTCCTTACGTTGTGTGTGTGTGTGTGTGTGTTGTGAGTTTCATGTGCTCTCTGACTGATGTGCCAGCGGGTTCGACAGAAACTGGGTCAAGTTTATTTTTACTTCTTCATTATACTATGGTGGCTTTGGATATGTTTTTGAGAGGCATGGGCCCTCGAGAAAATAATGATGACATTGTGTCCGTTGAAGTGGATAAATGTGGCGTGTATGACGTCAGTATGTGGAAAATAGAAGCTTGTCTGTCCTTTTCAGGCTGTTGCATTATTATGTTCTGTATTTTGTGCTGAATCTAGTTTGGAGAGAGAGGGGAGGGAGAGATGGTCTGTAACCTGCTTTTCCTTTTCATGTTTCTTTTTGCTGCTCTGCAGTTTTTTTGTACAAACATGGACACTGATAGTCACTGCTGTTCTAAACTTTCCTTTATGGCCTCTCTTTGTACAGTATGTATCTCAGGATTTTTTTTCTTAAATCCCTTTTCTCTCACATTTGTACAGTTCCATAGTATCATACCAAGATGACAGCAAAAGATTCTTTTAAAAGTTGCTCATTCAACAGCAGTGGGTTGAACAATTCAAATAAGAGAAAGGATGTTTTTGATTTTTTGAGAAAGAGAGATGCTCATATCCTTTGTTTACAGGAGACGCACTTAAAAGTTGAGTCTGAGGATTTTATTCGAGCTAGCTGGGGTTACAATGTTTGGCTCAGTGGCTCTAAACAAATACAAATGGTGTTGCCATATTTTTCAATAATAATTTTGAATATAAATTGTTTGATGTTATCAGAGACCAGAATGGTTGTTATATTGTGATGAATGTTGATTTTTGAAAAAAAAAATTTGCCTTGATAAATGTATATGGGCCCAGTAGTGGTGACAAACCAGAGTTTTTTGACAAGGTTTGTGAACACATTGATCAGATTGACAATGAACATGTGATTATAACCAGGGACTGGAACTGTGCTTTGAATATGAAAATAGATGTGCGAAACTATTCAAGCACTGAGAATCGTCCAAGAACCCGAAAAAAGATTACTAGTATTATGACAGAACACAATCTTTTTGACGTTTTCAGAGAAATGTATCCAGATAAACGGGAGTACACATGGAGTAAGTTTAATTCAATAAAACAAGCAAGGCTTGATTATTTTCTGATAACCGAAGGATTGATGGCAGAAGTAAACAATGTCTGTATCGACCCAGAATACCGATCAGACCATTCTGTGGTTATATTGTCATTGAAAAAAGATCGATTTAAACGTGATAAACCTTTTTGGAATTTAACAGCAGTTTACTTAGAGATAAAAAGTATGTCCTTGAAATAAAGCAGACTATTAGTGAAGTTAAAAAAAACAATATGCTGCCTTAGTTTACAAAGTAGATAACATTGACAATATCAGGAATGAAGATCTATGTTTCCAGAGAAGTGACCAACTCTTCTTTGAAACTCTAATGTTTGAAACTAGAGGTAAGACCATTTCCTATGCCTCCCATAAGAAAAAAACAGGATTCTAAAGAAGAATGCAACCTTGAAAAAAGAATTAGGTCTCTTGAAAAAGACTTGCAGGAAGATGACATCCCCCTTTTGGAAAATTTGAAAGCACACCTGCAAGAAATTAGAGACTCTAGAATACAAGGCATGGCAATGCGTTCAGAGGTTCACTGGATAAATCAAGGGGGAAAAGTAAGCAAATACTTCTGCAACCTGGAAAATAGAAATTACTTAGACAAATCAATACGATTTCTAGAGAAAAAATAACAATGATGTTATCTCTGATCAAAAAGGTATACTTGAAGAAGTCAAACAGTTTTATGAAGACCTATACAAGTTTCGTGATGTTTCTGACATTAACATCACAGCTGAATTCCCTGATGCCCCAGTTTTAACACATGAGGACAGTGAGTCAGTTGAAGGACTCATCACATACCAGGAGGCGGCAACTGCACTCAAACATATGAAAAACTTTAAGAGCCCTGGTCCTGATGGATTTACCATGGAATTTTTCAAGTTCTTCTTTGCGGACATTGGCAGCCTATTTGTGCGCTCAATTAATGAAAGTTTTTTTTTAAAGGTCAGCTGTCAATATCACAGAGACAAGGGACCATCATATGTATTTCGAAAGAAGATAAATCAAAACGATTTCTTAGAAAACTGGCGTCCCATTCCACTTCTAAATACTGCATACAAGATTGCCAATATCACTACTGAACGTCGAAGGGAAAATCTTCTTCTCTGTCATGTCAGTCCAGAAAGGTGGCATTCCAGGCGTGGCTGGCTGTGTAGAACACGCCACAATGATCTGGGACGCAATCCAAAGAGCAAAAACAGAAAAGAGAGACCTGGACGTAGTGTGGCTCGACCTGGCAAACGCATATGGATCTGTACCCCATGAGATGATACAGTTGGCTCTTAAGATGTACCATGTGCCAAAGAACATCTGCGACATGCTCAAGAAGTACTTCAATGGCTTCTCAATGCGGTTCTCTACCAAGGAGTACACAACAGATTGGATCAACTTGGAAGTGGGCATTGCAATGGGCTGTGCCATTTCCCCAATACTGTTCGTGTTGGCAATGGAAGTCATCTTGAAAGCAGCAACAAGCAACGCAAGACAAACAGACCTTGGCGATGGATACAAGATGCCCCCTCTCAAGGCCTTCATGGATGACACTACAGTGATTTCATCCAGAAGACGAGACACGTCACGTGCTGGAGAGGCTGGACGACATAGTTGCCTCATCCAGAATGAAGTTCAAGCCAAAGAAATCACGGAGTCTCTCACTGAGGAAAGGAAAAGTGGCCGAATCTGTGGTCTTCAGTGTTGCCAACCAGACCATTCCAACAGTAACAGAAGAGCCAGTCAAGAGCCTTGGAAGATGGTATGATGATACGCTGAAAGACACACGAAGAGCAAAAGAAACCAAACAGATGTCGGAAGAAGGCTTGGAGACCATTGACCAGTGTGGGCTCCCTGGCAAATACAAGGTCTGGTGTCTGCAGTTCATGCTGATATACCAAAGCTCCTATGGCCTCTGATGATATACGACATCTGCACCAGCATAGTGGAGGCAATGGAATCCAAAATCAACAAGTTCACAAGGAAATGGCTTGGTGTCCCACCCTGTCTGACTGACATAGCGCTGTACTGTCGCCAAGCAAAGCTGAAACTACCACTGAAATCCATCCTGGAGGAATATAAAGCAGGGAAGATCAGACTTCAAAGCATGCTGGAGGACTCAGGAGACAAGGTGGTTGAAGCAATCAAGCCCCAGCTGAAGACAGGCAGAAAATGGAAAGTTCAAGAGGCGATGGATCTCTGCAAAAGAAAGTCTCAAGATCAGAGAAATAACAGGACACACACAGACCAACAGACAAGGACTGGGGGTGACCAAAACTGAATGGTGGTCAAAGGCCAAAGGAAAAGCCAAAAGAGACATGATGATTCAGGAGATGAGAAAAGAAGAAGACAACAAAGACTCCAAAAAGCAGTCCAGCAGAGCCAGCAAGGGCAATGGACAACGTGGGGAGAATGCACTCCAAAGAAGTCTCACTTGGAATGACATTTGGCACATGGCCCCTCTCAGGATCAGCTTCATTCTCAGATCTGCATATGACCTTCTGCCTTCAAATGCAAACCTGGTGAAAGGGGAAAAAAAACAGACGATCCTTCATGCCCCTTTGCCATGAAAAAAAACAAACAGTGGAGCATGTCCTAAGCTCATGTAAAGTAGCCCTGGCTCAAGGAAGGTACACATGGAGGCACAACCAAGTGCTCAAAGAGATTGTACAAGTAGTCTGGGCTAGTACCAACACCACAAAAGGGAAAATCAGGACTCCAAAAGCACCCGCAACATTCTTCACGGCAGGAGGCAGCGAATCATGGCCAAGAACAACAGTGCCACTCGGAACATGCAGGCAGAGTCTGCTGGACGGGGCAGATGACTGGGAGTGCACAGCAGACCTCCCAGAATGGAATAGTCACCCAGAGATTATCAGCAAGAGTGGCATGAGACCAGACATAGTATTACACTCTCAGTCAACCAAGCAGCTGATCATGATCGAGCTCACGGTGCCATATGAGAACAGAATGGAGGCAGCTCAGATCTACAAGACTGAAAAGTATGCTGATCTGGCAAACAGCCTGAGGAGAGAAGGCTATCAGGTCAAAGTCCTCACTGCAGAAATTGGAGCTAGGGGGGTTTGTGGGAACGTCTGCATACAGCCTCATGAAACAGCTCTCAGTTGCAGGGAGGGAAAAAAAAACCAAAGCCCTGAAAGCAATGGCAGAAGCGGCAGAGAGGTTCAAGTTGGATCTGGTCAAGGAGGAACAAAAGTGAACTTCATAAGGCTTAACTTTCCTACAAATATCAGGTGTTCCTGTGGCTCAGTGGTTAGTGCGCGAGTCATTAAGTGGAAATGAGCATGTCCAGAAGGGCATGGGTTCGAATCCCAGTCATGGCTCATCCCAAGATGGGAAAAAAGGGGTGAAGGGCCGCTTCATTGGTGAAAATATTCGATTACTTTACAATACGCTTTTGTACGCTGAAAAAGAAAATATTCCTGGAATGTTTTTATTGGTTGATTTTGAAAATACCTTTGACAGCGTTTCTTGGTCATTCTTGAAAAAAGTGTTTAGTTGTTTTTTTTTTTAAGTTTGGCCCAAGTATAATTAACTGGATTAAGGCCTTTTATAAGCATAAAACAACTTGCGTGTTGGTTGACGGTCAATACTCCCCATGGTTCCCCATAGAAAGAGGGGTGAAACAAGGGGACCCATTATCCCCTTACTTATATCTGATTTGTCCTGAAATCCTGTCTCTTATGATTCGTAGAAATGTACTTATCAAAGGAATAAAAATAAAGGACGAGGAAAGCTTGCTTTCCCAGTTTGCAGATGACACAAGTTTATGCTTGGATGGAAGTGAAAGATCATTTAATGAAGCAGTTTCAATGCTTTCAAAGTTTTCACTTGTTTCTGGACTTAAAATGAACTTTGATAAAAACCCAGTTGTCTGGACTGGAAGCAGGAAGAACTGTGGTGTCCGATATATGAGAGAGACAAGAATTTGTATGGGATCCTGGCACCTTTAAATTTTGGGAATTAAACTTTCTACTAAAACCGATTGTATTGTAAAAATTAATTATGAGGATAAACTTCCAAGAGTGAAAAGGATCCTTGCTTCTTGGAAGAAGCGACAACTTACTCCCTTTGGAAAGATTACTGTTATTAAGACACTAGTGTTCTCAAAAATTGTCCACTTATTAATTAATCTGCCTGATCCATCAGAAAACTTTATTAGTACTTTAGAAAAAGAACTGTACACTTTTCTATGAATGGCAAACAAAGTAAAATCAAAAGGTCTGTTATTGACAAGCAGTATAGTGAAGGTGGTCTAAAAATGTTAAATGTTAGAACTTTTTTTGTCCACTATGAAGATCAGTTGGCTGAGAAGACTGACGTTTGAGTCTGATTTAAGAGAGTTTATCTTTAATATGTATCCAAAGTTGCCAAGATCAATAATTTTGGAGCCGAGTATGCAAATGTTATTATGCAAAATGTTGAAAATCACTTTTGGAAGGATGTAATGAAACATTACAAGAAACTTGATTTAAAATGTTGTCCTGATTCTGTACATGAATTTTTAGCTGAATGTATTCAGTACAATGGAAATGTATTAAGAGACAGAAAAGTTATTCATGTGCAGGAGTGGTGTAGTTACAACATATTTTTTGTCAAACAGTTACTGAATGACAATGGTAATTTCATGACTTACAATGAGTTTTTGACCAAATTTCCAGGTATCAGAACCAATTTTATTTTGTATGAGGGCATTCTAAATGTGATTCGAAACCACCACCAAAAACTGAATGTGAATTTAACCAGTAGATTCAAACTCTTGGAGTGTAAGACTTGGTTCTGTATCCATAAAGGTAACAAATGGGTACAGTATGTATTGAATAAGAATAACAGTGTCCCTACTGCAGTTACTAAATGGAATGGTTTGTTTGATAATCTCAGCTGGAAATCTATCTTTTCTCACTACTATATAAAACATCATCAGATGTACAGTTGAGATGGCTCCAAACAAGACTGTTGCATAGACTCCTCCCAACTCAAAGATATTTGTTCTTGCACAGAATAGTGGACTCTCCTGCTTGTAATTTCTGTGAACAGGATGAGCAGACCATCTCACATATGCTGTATGACTGTGACATAGTTCAGAGATTCTGGAGATGCCTGCAAGAAATGATAGAAGAAAAATGCCATCACAGTATCAACTTTCATTTAGAAAAAGAATTAATTTTATTTGGAGTAAAACAAGGTGTGTGCACACAGATAAAGTAAAGATCTTATTATTCTTTTGGCCAAATTCCATATTTATAAATGTAAATTACAGCATGTACAGCCAACTTTACAAGCTTTTACTTTTATTTTAAAAAACATATACAACATAGAACAATACTTAGCCTCTATAAATAATACAAAAAGAGAATTTGAAAACAATTGGATTCTGTATTTGCCACTTATAGTTTGAAATGTGTCGCTTTTTTTTTTGTTGGATAATGGTACTATGCTGGTTATGTATGTCACTCTGTGTGTGTGTGTGTGTGCGTGTGTGTGTGTGTGTGTGTGTGTGTGTGTGTGTGTGTGTGTGTGTGTGTGTGTGTGTGTGTGTGTGTGTTTGGGTGTGTGGGTGTGTGCGTGTGCATATGCGTGTGTGTGTGTGTGTGTGTGTGTGTGTGTGTGTGTGTGTGTGTGTGTGTGTATGCATCCTGTAGTTTGGTATCTCTACACATATACATGTTGTTTTGCATTTCTTACATTATCCCTTTTGCAATACTTGTTGGTATAATCTCTTCTTTTATTATCTTTTCATCCCTATATATTCCCCACCCCTCCCCCTCCCCCCCACCACCCACCCCTCGCCTCTATATGTTTGTGCAATGTATGTCTATTTGCAAAAATGAAATAAAGAATTGCTCATTGAAAAAAAAAAATTCATTTGCCTGGTTGCATTGTGAACATATAATGTGATGTGAATTCAGGCTTGTGTACCCAAGAAGAAAGTTCAGTGTAACAAGTTCAAAGAGGGAGTGAGGAAGATTAAAGGAATAGCGCAGGTGGGCATGCACGAAAGCCTGAGAGAGAGAGAGAGAGAGAGAGAGAGAGAGAGAGAGAGAGAGTAGGGGATTAAAGGAAAGACTCGGTGTGTGGACGCCCAAACATGCACACACTAAGACGTTTGACATTTATGCGTGCCAAGCATGTTTGTGTGCGTGCCTGAGTGTGTTTCCATGCATGCAGGAGATTTCAGTGGATCCAATCGTCTGCTCTAACATCCATTTAATGCATGGCATGCTGGGGTTGTCTTAGAAGTCAACAGGTGGAGAGAATTTTCTTCAGGTACCAATCTTTAGGACCTTTACAGAATTGGGCAGAGCATGAAGTTCAGCATCAAATCAGTGGCGACATTAAACAAAAATTACATCAAAAAGGAAAAGAAAAGAAAGAAAAAAAAATACAGAGAGTGACAGAGACATGAATATTACTACCTTGAAATATATACAAGTTCAGAATACAATTCTCCCTATAACAACGCCGTCATTTTTCCTGGCATTCCCCATACGAGAGGAAACAATTCATGGACTGAAATGAACATGCAGATTGAAATGGTGATGTCACTATAGTGCCCTTGTGGACACACTTTCTTTAAAGCAGTGCAAAGTCGCTGAACAGGTTCGTCATGCTAAGCATTTCTATTTCCTGACTGTTGTCCAAGAGTTCCAGCTTGTTTGCAGTTCTGAGTACAACACAATAATACAGTGGTGACCATCGTCTTTGTTGGACTGATTGAGTGTTCCAGTGTTTAGCCCTGGGGCTCGCGCTGCCCAGTTACCGTGGGTCACCTCTGGGAGGATGTGACTGGAAACCACGCACGACTGGTCTTGAAGTGAAAGAAAAAAAGTAAAAACAACAACAACAAATAACAACAACAAACACTCAAACAAACAGAAAGGCACAGAAAGACAAAACTCTACGCCCTAGAACAGAGCGAAAGAAACGAACTTCAAAACAGAACAGGAAAGCAAAATAGCGGTCGAAGCTTTTTACCATTAATAAATTTTTAAAAAATGAAATAATGAATACAAAGAAAAAAAAAACAGTGATCATCAATAGCAATCCACCGGTTATCAACACGAAATGGTCGGAAGGGAGGACAGCAAAAGGAGGGTGGGGGTGGGGTGGGTGCTAGGGGGGGTCTACTTGTTACTTTAATACAACCCATAAACACGCATCATATGCAGCAGCCCCCACCACTCGCGACACGGACCAACGTTTACAAAGCGAGTCTCGCTCCCGATCTTATCGAAACTTAAACCAACATACGAACAAAAAACGCATGCCGACGTGTTTGACATTTCACACTTTGAGTGGCTGAGCAGCCCTTTTCATGATAGCACTGCTCACCTCCAATGCATGAACAGGGGTCTAGAAAAGGTGCCCTAAACATTGCTGCTCCACATCACACTATCCAGCATGCCGCGGCTGGCTGGGGGGACCCTACCATTGCGGTCGAAAAGAAAACAGTAAAAAGAAAAACGAGGATTACTCCTCTGAACCTGGCCACATGGAACGTCCGCACGTTCCTTGACAGGGAAGCCTCGCATAGACCCCAGAGGCGTACAGCCCTCATTGTGAATGAACTTGCCAGATATAAGATTGACATCGCTGCCCTGAGTGAGACCAGGCAGGCTGGGGAGGGTGAACTCTGTGAACGAGGCGCAGGCTACACCTTCTTTTGGAGTGGACGTGGACCTGAGGAGAGATGTGAGGCTGGGCTTGGCTTTGCGGTGAAGTCAACACTCGTCAGCAAGCTGGTTGGCCCGCCTATAGGAGAGTGAACGATCGCTTGATGAAGCTGAGGCTCCCTCTCTCACGAGGACAAAAGTTTGCCACCATTGTCAGCACGTGAGAGTACCCACCATGACCAACCCAAATGAGGTCAAAGACAAGTTTTATGAAGATTTGAATGCCGTCATCACCGAGTGGTCCAGGCATCATCGTTCATTCTTTAGTGATGTTTTCTGGGTATACCCCTTGATGCTGGGATTCCCCATTCCCTGGGGCGGAGTGGGGTTGAGAAGGGGCGAGGCAGGGCAGGGAGGGGGGGGGGGGGGGGAATCGGGGAATCGGGGAAGGAGGGGAAAGGGAAGGGAAGGGAAAGGGAGTGGGTGGGATGGGGTGGGGGATCCGTCATCTAAATGTCAGAAAAATCCACAGAGAGAGAGAGAGAGAGAGAGAGAGAGAACTAGGAGAATAGTTTGCTCATGGAGGATATGTATATACATATATAGGACACATGTGTTGTGTGTGTGGTGGTGTGTGTGTGTGTGTGTGTGCGTGTGTGCGCGCGCGCGCTCGCATATGTGTGTGTGTGTGTGTGTGTGTGTGTGTGTGTGTGTGTGTGTGTGTGTGTAAGTGTGTGTGTTAGTCAATACAACTTTTTGTCAGATTAACTCAAAGTTGTACTCTGTGTGTGTGCGGTAGTCAGTACAACTTTGAGTTAATCTGACAATAACTTGGTTTCAGTCAGTCAGTCAGTGTGTGTGGTTCCACGCATGCAGTTTTATCAGATACCAGTCTTTCTCACTAGTTGTCAGCCATGTCGGACAGGGACACAGCAGAGATGTAGTGTAGGAAAACAGAAAATATGATGAGCGCATTACACACT
>JADBJO010006180.1:95000-97500 GCA_016801955.1 Conus betulinus
GGTCACGGGACTATCTGTACAAACCAATAAACTCTGCTGAGTGTTTCTAAGTGTAGGCAGAGGTAACTGTAAATGCCTGAACACAGCTTGAGAGGGATACCTGCTCAGTAGTTGTGACTCCATTTCACACAGTACTGTATAACTTATTGATGACGAAATGAGCTGTTCTTGTAGTCCGTGTTGTGACCAGTACGCATTCTTCATTTTCCTTGATGGCTTGAATTTACTGTGGCTGAAGTGGTTCAAGTTGTAGATTATGGTTTTATCAAACCAGCGACGAAGCCTACTATATGTAAAAGGTACAGAGTACCAGCCTGAAGTGTAACCCAAAGTTACACGGTATAGAAAATAGTTTCTGAATATATGTAGGCTATTTTCTAGTTCCTGTCTAGTTTTTACTGAAGCTATTCTCTGACCTATCTTCCGGCATTATAACCAGCATACTTCAATGACAAACCTGTATCAAACACAGTCTCTTTGAAGCATTTGTTGCGTGAAGCCACCATCCCCTGACAGCCAGGGCCACTGAAGGGGCACTGTTCTGTTTCATCCTGCCCATCTTCACACTCTGTCTTCAGATTGCAATGCAGAAACTTCTGAAATTTGAAATAATAATTCACAGAACAATTAAGAAGTCCACTCGGTACTCTTTGAGGATAGTCACTGTCACACAAACCACAGAATCCAATTTTAAGAAAATTAAGTTTGAAGGCATCATGGTTGAATTGAAATGTAATGGTTGAGGTGGGCAAATATAGAAGCTGGTGCCGAACGCTCAGTACACATATGCGCAGTATATTCTCCAGAAGTATCGCGTTCTCTGTAAATCACTTGTGCATTGCTTCTTTCAGGACAAGACTCAAGGTAATATGACTGAAGAACGCTCACCATAATAAGACAATTATGATTCATTTTTAGTGTCTCCCGAAAATGATTGTAGCTAACCACAAATGGTATTACCATATATCCAGAATACTTTGTCGTATACTGAGTGACTAATGTTTCACTTTCCATTGTCTGAAAATCAACTGCAGTCATAGGATAATTCAGACTTACTATCCACATTGAATTCGCATATGAATGAATCAACATGTCTTCCAGACTGTGAAGATCGCATTCTAGTACAACCTCACTGAATGTTGAAAATTCTAAGAAAATTCTAATCTTCCAGTGAATTAAACCACACCAGTATGTCAGCCGTCGAACTTGGGCACGTACATACATGCCCTTTTTCACCTTCACATGCAGGTTACAGAAAATTGTGGAAGCCCCACACACCCCATGAACCACTCCCTGGTCTGTTGAAAACAGTGGGTTTTCGTAGTTACATTTGGACACATTTACTTGTAGGAATGTCCTGTCTGTGTAGTTTTGTTGAAAGAGATATTCTGCCCCTGGACAAGCCTCCCGGATCTTTAGAGGCCCAGTAGTGGTGACTGCACTCCTGCTCCCATCTATAGTATCAGTGAACATCTCGAAGCCGTCAAGTATAGAGCAAAAGACAAGTCGCATCAGACGAGCGTATTGACGTTCTTCGTTTTTGTTTTGGTTCGAAACACGCAAAGATCTAACTACAATTCTTTTTATTTTCTTATTCATGGCCTTATTCATAAAACATCATCGTGCAACGTCTTTGGTGTCTCTTGAATTTTTGGAGTAATTCACCATGCATCAACCTGTTTGGCCTACCGTTGTCTGCAGGGACCATTGGGGTTATGCGTTAGAAGATTCATTTAAAGGCGATTTTGCTCGATGGATGGTTACTATCAGCGGTGATGTGACATACAATGCTCAGGTTAATGAGCAGTAGAGCCGACCACTCAAACTCAGGGAACATTTTGACCTTCCTCACGTTTGGTTTGGATCCTCAAGTATAGGCTAATATTTTTTTTCATATTGAGTAACCCTAACATTTTAGCATTTCGTGCGTGTGTGTGTGTATGTGTGTGTGTGTGCGTGTGTGTGTGTGTGTGTGTGTGTGTGTGTGTGTGTGTGTGTGTGTGTGTGTGTGTGTGTGTGTGTGTGTTTAAAGCCGTTGTGACCGACGTACCGTCGTAAAAACTGTTAAAGATGGCGCCTTGCTTTGGCAGGAACTGGTCTCTGAACTGTGTTACTAATGGGATTCGTTGATGTATTATTTTACTGATGACATATAAATAAATATAGGTTACATATGGTGCATGAATTTCCGAAAATGACGTTAAAGTCACGTCGTCGAAGGCCAGCATTATAAACACCCAGCACCAAAGAAAACCTCTACGGTGGGCCTACTAGTTGTTTCCCCTTTCATCATTGCTACTTAATGGGTACTAGGCCCAAACTGTGCCACAACCTAATGACATTATCCCATGCCATGGCGTTGTTTTCATCGGATAACAGGATAATGTCAAAAGCTCCAACTCATCCTTAATGCCAAGGCCTTTTGTTCTTTTTCAATATTTTCTTCATTGACTGATTAATGATGACTTTACGATCTCATGCACATTGAGTCCATTTGACG
>JADBJO010006180.1:102500-105000 GCA_016801955.1 Conus betulinus
GCCTACTTTTGTTTGCATACTTCTGTCAGATAAGAAATTCTTAGCATAGTCATAGATATGTCCAGATGGACCAATACTTTTAATTTATTATACAGTAATCTACCATGCCAGACATGGTCATAGCTTTCTTTATATCAAAGAATGTGGCCTGTACATTTTTTTTTTCCTGTGAGCAAACTGATGTTTAATCTGCGTTGTTAGTTTCACTAAATGATCAGTTGTACTTCTCGTCTTCCTGAAACATGTTTGATTGGTAGGGATAACTTTTCTTTTATCACAATGGTAAATTAGTCTGTTTTTAAAATTATCTTTTCTAGCAGCATATCGGTGTGTGATGTTAGAGCAATGGGTCTGTAATTATTTATATCTTTCTTTGACTTTCCTTGTTTTGGTATTGGAACTATGATTGAGTGTTTCCATACTTTGGAATATGACCTTCATCCCAGCATTTTTGAAACAATTCACGTAGTAATATAATCCAGTTTTCTGGCAAATGCTGTAACATTATGCTAGATATTGCGTCTGTTCGACTGACGTTTTCTTATCACTTAAAGAAAAACAGCGTGTCTTTCAGGTGTTGTTTTTTTTTTCAAAGTAATTGGGGCATGATATAATTTGCATTATCTGGTACAGGATCTTTATACATATCTTTTTGGGCCTGTTTTTTTGTCTAAACGTTGGTATTTCTTTTGGAAGATTATTGTATTAGGAAGCATTGTATCAGAAAACATGTCGGCGAATGACTCAGCCTTTTGTAAATAAAGGAAATTCATTACTTTCAATCCTGACTGGACATAACGGGAAATTTACTCCATTTTTCATATTACTGAATTGTGTTCATATCTTTTGTAGATCTTATGGCTATAAACCTCATCTGTACAAAATGCAGCCCAATACTGCCGTTTCACCTGTGCTATTGTTTTGTTACTAAAAGAATCTGCTTTCCTCATGGGATGTGATTTTCTGCTTTTTTTTTTCTTTTTTTTTTTCTTTTCTTTTTTTTTTTTTTAATCCTGTAATTATATTTTGAATAAACGATTTTCTTTTCGTTCACAACTTTCTCACAAACTTCGTTCCATCAGATATTTCCCGAATGTTTGTCAGATTTTAAATTAGAATATTTCGGTATGGAACGATCAGCTGCTTGTAACAGTGTTCGTGATTTTTGAATACAATTTTTTGATATCATCATCTCTTATGTCATTGGTATTTTGCGATTTTAGAATATTCTCAAACATTTTTTCAGTCAGCACACTTATAATTATATTTGGCTATAATATCTTTGTCTGTCGTAGTCTGGACTAAGTTATCATTAAGAGTAATAATAACGGGTAAGTGGTCACTTCCTAAGCTATCAGTATGTGTGTTTCAGTTACTATTTGGTACAAGGATGGGGGAGAAATAAGAGACAGATCAATGGCAGAAGCTCTTTGAGTGGGTATATCAGGGATCCTTGTGACTCTCCTGTCATTAAGTAGATAGAGAGAAGCATCAACGATATTTTCGACAAATCTGTTACTAGTCACAAAAACGTTATCAGCTTCCCAAAAAGTGTGAATGAGTTGAAGTCACCAGCGATTAGCCATTCTCATTCGAATCATGCAATGGACGTAAGCCATTCAGTATTTTCTTCATTTGGCCCTTTAGGTAAGTACACACTGATGACATTAACAATTAACGTCGACTGATGTTAACCCTTGCTGCACAGGAATGCAGTTGTAGTATGTTTGTTAGTGCTGGTGACGAACACACGGTGGAATCCATTTTATCATTATATAATAGCTGTTTGACTTTTTCTCTCCTTTCTCTGTCTTTTCACAGACTGGAGAAAAAAAAATAGTTTGACACTTTGGGTAGATTATTACGAGTCACATTTAACGACTGCAAAATGAGAATCTGATAGCTGGAAGAAGCAAGGTGTTGAATAAGGTAAGGCAGGCTTGTATGTATGGATCTGCAGTTCCATTGCATAAACCTGACAGCCTTACTTTCGCGCCCATGACCCCTGCTTAATTACAGTACAAAATGTTTTGATATTTGAATGGTGGCAAACTATCAAAAATAGAGGTAGAGCACAGAGAGAGAGAGAGAGAGAGAGAGAGAGAGAGAGAGAGAGAGAGAGAGAGAGAGAGAGAGAGAAGGGGGGGGTGGGGTATAAATATAGTTCTAAGATACAAAGAATTAAACCCTGCGGATAACAGTAGTTACGAAGTGATGTAGTAAATGAAACGTTGATTTGTTGTCCGCAGTCAAGCACAGTGTCTCAATACCAGTCTCTTAATACTTCGAACATCTTCTGCCATGGGTCCCTTTCACCGCAGAAGCGTGGAAACCTTTGTTCGGGGGTAGGCGTGTCTGGGCAGCTGACAAAGCGGGCACCTTGATGTTTTCTTTGGCTTCACCCAGAACAGCTGTCTCAGGTGTCGCCCCACGATTCCCGCAAGGACACTGGCCCCTCTTGCAGTTGGGTGAAGGCCGTCCTTCTTCAGTAGTCTGGTAT
>JADBJO010006180.1:112500-135000 GCA_016801955.1 Conus betulinus
ACTTCACAGATGCAGTTACGTTGTTAGGACAGACACACACAAAGCTACTTATGCTCCGGCGTTGAGTGATGTGTCCACTGGTCAGTCTGCACTTGTGCGATGGAATGATTACTGTTACGGAACATTTGGTTGGCAACAGTCTTGCATCCACCCTCAAAGATAAAAACGAAATGGAGAAGATAGGCTGTAAGGCCTCGTCTGCTGGGAAAAATAGAAACAACGCCAAATTTGGTAGCTTCCTGTATGACGGAACTGGGGGCAACAGGAAAGGGTCATTTTAGGGGCACTCTCAAAAAAAAGCATTTCCCAGCCAGACGTGGGGGTTATCAGTACCCAAAACGACAGACACAGGGGCAGCGCTACATCAGCTTTCCCAAAGGGCGCAGCAACCATAGGAACAGCTTCCCTCAGTCTCAGTAACTGAGGTAAGTGATTCTGATACACAATTAGATGGCATTGTTCAGTCACTGACACTGGAAGCAGAAGAGTTTTGAAGCAGCAAGATTGGCTGAATTTACAGAAAATTGGGTTAAGCTGACATCATATCCCAACATCCTAAAACTGGTGACTGGTGCTGAAATTGAGACTGACTGTAGTCTGTAAGATTTAGTAACTTTCTCATGTCCACCCTCGTATATTCATTCAGAGTGAATGCTGCAGAGACAGCTGTTATTGATGAAGAATTTACAAATTGCTTAGGAAAAAAGTTATAACAGAGTGTGAGCACACTCATGGAGAAGTGTTGCCACCAATATTCACTCGGCAGAAAAAAGATGAATCACAGAGAATGATCCTAAATCAAAAAAAGTCTACATGAAGATATAACATATCACCATTTTAAGATGGACACTTTGGCAATGGCCTTGGTTTTGGTTAGCAAACACTGCTATATGGCATCATTGGACTTGAAAGATGCTTACTACTACTCTGTACCCGTTTGCAAGGAACACAGAAAGCTGTGAGATTTGAATGGAAAGGAAAACTTTTCGAACACAATGCGCTCCCAAATGGGTTGGCATTGGCACCACGTTTATTTACGAAAATCATGAAACCAGTTTTTGCTACCTTGAGATTGAAAAAGGACATATCTCACCAGCTTTCTTGAATGATTCCTTGGTTATGGGCGGCGTTACAAGAGACGGTGCCAGGAAAATGTTATAGACACACTGGACACATTACATAAGCTATTCATTGTACATCCCACAAAGTCAGTTTTCAACAACAACAACTGTGATTCAGTGTTTAGGAGTGATCAGTCTCCATGACGGTCACTTTGACATCAGAAAAGAAGAGAAAATGCTTCTTATCCGCAAGAACCTGTTGAATGCAGCTGAGATATCTATAAGAGATTTGACGAAAATCATTGGGTTAATGGTGGCCAGCCATCCCGCTGTTAAATTTGGGCCCCTGCATTACAGGTTGCTGAAAAAAAACAAAGATAAGTTTAGAGCTCTGAAGAAAAGCAAAGGAAATTTTCATCAGGTGATGGAGACATCTAAAGCTGGGAAAAAAGGAGCTGACGTGGGGGATTGACAATATGTCTGAGGCTGTCAGTAATGTCTGTTGCATAGATCCAGACATTGTGATCCATTCTGATGCAAGTCTTCATGGCTGGGACTGCATGTGTGCAGGGGTCTCTTCAGGAGGAGTGTGGTTACCAGGAGAAAGGAAATTTCATATAAATTACTTGGATTTAAAAACTGCATTTTTTGCCTTGACATCATGTCAGATGCAGCTTCAAGGGAAACATGTAAGGCTCCTACTTGACAATACCACAGCCATTGCATGTTTAAACCACATGGGTACATCTCACTCCGTCTCCTGTAACGACGATTAACATTTCAGATCTGGTCTTGGTGCATTGAAAATAATATCTTTGTCAGTGCAGCCCATATACCAGGAGTGGAAAATGTGGTAGCTGATGCAGATCCAGGAAGGTAAATCTGAACAATGATCTGCAAGCTGCTCTTAGACAGCTGAATGAGTGCCTGGCATAGATTTGTTTGTTTTGAGACTTAATGCGCAAACGAAAACATTCATCTCTTTCAGGCAAGATCCAGATGCAGAAGCTATTGATACTTTCAGTGTAACTTGCAGAGACATAAATTTCTATGCTTTTCCTCTTTTCAGCGTTGTCACTCGATTCCTCCAGAAGGTGCAAGGGATCAGTGTTTGGGTGTGCTGGTGGCCCCAGACTGGCAACTCAGCCGTGGTATCCGGCACTGTTACGACTGTTGAAGCAGGGCCAGCGCGTCTGACCTGCAGAAAGAACATGTTGCATCTCCCCAGCCACCCAGATGCAGTCCATCGCCTCATTCAGCAGAAGAGGCTTCACCTGCTAGTTTACAGGATCTCAGGTTTTCTTTGACTAGTTCTGGTCTAAGCAGTGGGGCTGCTGATTCGGTTATGAGCTCTTGGAGACACTCTACCCAGAAAGCATATGACTCTCACATTAGAAGGTGGGAATTTTTGTAGACAGCAAGGGAATAACAAGATGCAAAGCATATAAACGTACTCCCAGGTTATTTTGAATACGAGCGAGATATTCCGTAAGGAGGAAAAACCTTTTGCGCTGTTATAGCCGTTAGTAATGGCCATTCTGGTAGACACGGGCCATCATCTGTGACCCCCATATGAACATACCTTCAGATTTTCAGAAAAATCTGCCAAATACTTTTCTGTGATTTCCATAAGAAGAAAACTGTTATGGGCCATTATAGCCGTTAGTAACGTACCGTTAACCACCTTAGACAGTACTTAAGAGTGACAAAGACTCTGAGGAAAGGGAAACAACTATTCATTTCATTTGTCTAACCCCATGGTGAGGTATCAAGAGACACTATATTCAGGTGGATTAAAACTGTTTTGAGGTTAGCTGGGGTGGATATCAGCCGTTTTTCAGCTCACAGCACCAGTGCAGCTAGAACTTCAGCAGCATGCAGCAGAGATGTGCCTATTGACTGCATAATAAAAGCGGCTAGGTGGTCTAGACTGACCACTTTTACCAAGTTCTACTGCAAACATGTGCTTCAGAAAACTTTGGTACAATCAGTTCTAGACAGTATTGTAAAATAAAAAGTAGGAATGCTGCAGGGTCCAGTTTTGATCCAGTGACTGACTGATGCTTTATGATACAGTTTGACCCATTGACTGATTGAAAGTAATTGCATGCCAAATTACAAACTGTTTTTGGACTTCAAGAGACTTCACAGTTCTTGTGTAATTACTTGCGGATAAAATCCGTCAACTTGTTTATATTGCTTTCATGATTGATTCAGTACTCATGACCTCTAACTCTGAAGTCTCAAGTTATTGTGAATGATCAATCGCTGGACGATTGAGAATACGTAAATTTAACAATGGACAATTACGTGCCCTCCCATCTTGGCTCTGAATGATTCTGGCTGATTCCCCCCCCCCCCCCCCCCCCCCCCCCCCCCTCCGCCCCAGGTATTGTCTGTTGAGTTTATTTTAGAGGTCATCCCCAGGTATTGTCTGTCGAATTGATTTTAGAGGTCAGCTCCAGGTATTGTCTGTTGAATTTTTATTTTTGAGGTCATTCGTGTCTCAATGTTGGGTAGATGCGCGCGCATCACAACTCACATAATTGCTCATTCCCATCACTAGACTCTACATAATTCCAATTTAACCTCCACCTACAGGTAAGTCTCGTTAACATTGCTTGTCATACATCAAATATCCTTACATCATTGAATCAGTGTTATCTTCATTTTAGCGTGTTTACTCGTTTACAGTTGCGTTCTACGTTTGAAGGGTAGGTAAAGAAATATTGCAATCTCTTTTACTACTTTAAGATCCTTTGAAGATATTAACTAGGTATATCTAAAAGCATTTGGCTCTCCTTAGTGTTATATTGGTATGAGATCACGTCCAAGATCGCTAAGGAGCAGGCAACAAACCAAAATGGAGTTTATCTTGGTAATTGTTAGAAGGGGGATGGATTAATTCTACACCTCTACGAGTTTTGTATTGAAATGAATGCAGTAAAATTACCTACTTCAAGTCTAACTTTTGCAAGCGCTTGTTTAAATTACTATTTGCATCAAGTGCAAAATACAGTTCCTGGTGTGATTCCTTTTGAACTATCTATACATTGTAAAGTTTTCACTTGAACTAATGAGATTATCCCACTCCTGCTAGTAACAATCTAACAGTCTTCAACTAACACAGTTCATGAAATAGTCCACTGATTCAACACCGTGTTTTTCCCACTCATATCCAAATCCAGATCTAAACAAAACTAATTGAATCTTGGTTGCCCATGTCATTTTGCCTTCGTCATCCAAATTAAGTAACAATAGATAAGCTTTGTAAGGAGGCGATTTTCATTCACCCGTGTTAGTTCGATCCAGTATTCAATTAAGCTAGTGTATACATTCACATACAATGGAAATCTACAGGTATTTCTATAGATCTTTGCGTTAGTAGTTTCTTTCTGTGACGCTTAGAAAGCGTTTAAACTCAAACAAGTGCACTTTTTCTATGTATTTTATACTTTCGTCTAGACCCAAAATTTTGTTATCCATCTACAAGTGCTGTCTGCACTCTAGCATCAAACTGTTCAAAAAAAAAAAAAAAAGAAAAAGACAAATCATCAATAGACTGCATGTCATAATCAAATGGCAATTCCAATATACCAACAACCGTTATTTTACCTCATCCAGCCAGGTCACCACAACAGATGAGAGGCTCAAATTTCGTGGAAAAGAATGATCCCAAATATTTGGTGACTACTTTTATTCGGAACCTCCCAAGTATCAGTATTCGTACGCTGCAAGAAAAACGCCTTTAGAAAAAACAGTTATTTTACTTTAAATCATATCAACTTTCTAATTTAACTTAACTGATGATTCATATAAATGTTCAGGTGATTTTGTAATCCTTACTGAGTTTCAAATAATAATATAATATCATTTGCAAATGATAATATAAAGAGTTCGACAAGAGTTGGTATCAGTAAAGCCCCATGCCTTCTGTTGTTAGTTATGTCAGCTACTAATTCATGTATTTAAAAAAAAAAATGGGGGGAAAAGGCAGAACTACAAACATCCCCTTGTTTTTATTCCACACAGGCAGTTTATGTAATCTGTCAGAGATGAACCATTTCTAACCCGCGTTTTAAAGTTAGTATACATGCTTTTTACACAGTCAAACAATTTATACTGAATTCCTTTTTTTCTGTAGAAAAGCCCATATGCAAAAAAAAAAACCAACAACAAAGACCTGGTCAGAGAACGTAATAGAATGGACAAATTTCAGGCTGCCAGACCTCCTGCAAAAAGCAGAGCATAGGCAGCGATGGAGAAGAACACTAATGTTGTCCCATATGTCTCCATTAGGACCCCGTAGGTCACGGGAATAAGAAGAAAGCCATAGGAATTTCCTTGATATAGAACCGAATGCTCTCTCAAGTCAATCAATGTGACATATAGTTTACGATTTTGAGACAGTTGCTTCTCGACAGTGAAAAAATGTATGAAAATGTGTGATCTATTGTTAAATAGTCTTTTCCAAATCTAGCTTGATGTTCACCCATTATTTTATGTTTATCAACTCAAACTTCAAATTTGTGATTTATTGTATGGTCCGCTGATATCTGTGAGCAAAATACCTCTTTATTGTTGGGGGTTTCTAAACTGCCCTTCTTATGTAATGGCTGTATTAAAGATACTGAACAGTCTTCAGGATAAACACCTTCATCAAATTGTTCCTAAAACGATTTTTTTCAAAGAAGGTAATGGCTACATTTAATACACTGTTTCATTATTCTTCAAACATTCCGTCAGTCCCTGAAGATTTTCCAGTTTTAAGATTTTTAATGGCACTGGATGTTCGGGCTTGAATAGTGGTGTATTTACTACGTACAGATCGTCTTCCGTGCCTTCCGGAATCATTTGATAGTTTACCAATATCTTCAGTACAATCCTCAGTCTCCAAAAGATCACGAAAATGACTGCGTAACGCTTCGGTGCAAGTTGTGTTACCCACTTCCATAATTCTTCTCTATTGCGACTTGATGGGAAACGTGTACAAATATGACAAAGAATCCTGCAAATCAACCCCACCCATGTAGCTGTTGTATTCCCTAACAATCCCTGGTCTTCGCGATGCAACCTTCTTCTTGTCTTTCCTTTTTTTTTTTTTTTTTGCAAATATCTCTCCACTTCATCCACGGTTCTAGGCCTATGTAGGATGAAATCGTGTCAACTGGCTTGTTGTCAAACCAGCAGACAGCAATTTCATGGGATAGGAGTTCAATTTTGGAGTCACATGAACCCATGAATTGTGAGTTATTTTCCAAAGGCGGACAGACAGACAGACAGACAAATAGACAGATAGAAAGACAGATAGACAGTAAGTCAGACAGACAGAAAGACACTTACCAACAAAGAGATTGTGACAGACAGACAAATAGCAGACAGACAGACAGACTCACGCACATTTTCAAGGATTACAATGTCTCCCCCCCCCCCCCCCCCACCACCACCTTCCAACCCCTACACCCTTCATCCCTATCCCCAACCCCTCCTCCTCCTTCCTCAACCAGCTGCCACGTTTTGCTCTTCGTCTGCTTTTCAATATAAGAATTAAATTAAAGAAAGGTAGACGTAACAACAAATAAGAAAATGCAAATCATGCCATGTCTGCATCACGCCATCTGATCCAATGTCAACCCACGTTAGCCTTAAACCTTTCCCCCTCCCCTCCCCATTGCCACGTTGCTTTACATTTGCTCTGAATTCTAACCTGCTTGAGAGAGAGAGAGAGAGAGAGAGAGAGAGAGAGAGAGAGAGAGAGAGAGAGAGAGAGAAGAATGTGTGTGGGTGTGGGTGTGGGTGTGTATGTGTGTGTTTGTGTGTGTGTGTGTGTGGTGTGTGTGTGTGTGTGTGTGTGTGTGCGCGTGCGTGCGTGCGTGCGTGTGTGTGTGTATGTGTGTGTGTGTGTGTGTGTGTGTGTGTGTGTAGGGGCAGCTTGTTTCGCAGTTAACAGAAGTGAGCTAGAATCTCCTCCGCCCTTCTCCGGTCACTTTTTCACCCCCAGTCTCTCCCCTCCACTTCCCCAACCCACGTTCCTCTTGCATCCTAACATTCACGCAATAGAAAACAAATCGCACCATGTATCCCATAAACAGCCAATATATTGCACACAGGATAACAAAACAGCAAACTAACTGACCAAAACCCCAAGAACTGAGTCTTGTTGAAAGTGCTGCAAAGTTTTCTGATCTTGGGAAATGATATCTCCCCTTTCTCAAATAATTAGATGACTCGGAAAAGTTTAATTTTCACACATTGAAAGCTCACACATTGTTCGATATCAAAAATAGAATATTTGCAAAGCTAAATTGGTCTTTGGAAATAATTGTGTTTCCTTTAGATGTGTTTAAATTTTCCTCGGTTAATGTGCGTTAATGATTTGATTAGATATTACTCTCCTATCGTGTTATGATGCGTGCCATCCGTACCTGTTTGCTCTCTCTCTCTCTCTCTCTCTCTCTCTCTCTCTCTCTCTCTCTCTCTCTCTCTCTCTCTCTGTTATTATTTTGAGTTTCTATCCATATATCTTGATGGGGTGTTTGAAATAATAGCGTTATGTATTATGTATCTGCACAATGGATATGCAATGCCAGTTACTGAACAGCAATTCGCATGACAGTGCTAATTTACAATAATTGTTTTAAAGGGGCAGTTTGTGCGAGTAGACGATGCTGTTGTCAGGAATGATGAAATAGAATGTGAAGCGAAACATGGTGATTACATTGATTTTTTTTTTCAATGGAATTACAATCATTCAGTTGAATCTTGATTTTTGGGGGCCAAAAATTCTTATGCCATTGTTATTAATACTGAAACCAAGCTTTGCGATTATTCTCGGTTTTATGCCTGTTTAGAAAAAATAGATCCCAGCTAAAAAAAATAAAATAAATAAATAATTTTTTTAAATAAAAAAAAAACCCTTGGGGTATCCTTTTGCTGGTCAAAGAACGCTTTGGGAAGGGTGGTGGTGGTGGTGGTGGTGGTGGTGGTGTGGAATGGGTTGTGACTAGCAATCTCAAATTATAGCTGGACTAAACTGATTCCATTGTTCATTGTTAATTTGATTTATTTCCATGGAGATTCATTGTACACTAAGCCATGACCAATTTTGAAAATACCTTTTCATGTTTTGCCTATTTGCCTGTCTGACTTTACATATGAGAATGACGCTGGTTACTAATGTGGATATATTTTAATTGGCAAAATTTAGAGTATCGTTTTGTCTACGATTGTCATTTAATAAAGAAGGCAATTTGTTGGTGTGGTTAACACAATAGCATCCAGTCACTAAACACTATGCTCGACAATGGTGTCACAAATAATTTCCCAAAGGATTTGCACATATGCTGCCATCTGCCCTCCCTAAGAGACATGGTGTCCATGCTACAGGAGTTGAAAAATAAAGCTGATGGAATCAAAAAAAAACGCATAAAGGACATCAGTGATTGTTTCGCTTGCTTGCAGGAAGAGGTCCAGACCTTGAAGGGAGAAGTGACAGACCTTCGTCCTGAGAATGAAGATCTGAGGAAGAGGCTGCTGGATGTTGAACGTAAAGCCGACGACCTGGAAGAACGTTCCAAGCAGAACAATTTAATCTTCTACGGTCTCCCTCGTGAACCAGCAGAAACGCAGGCGGGATGTGAATGCATCGTTGGCGACCTGTTGGTGGACAAACTGAATTTGACTGGTGATGTTCAGTTTGACAGTGCATCGTCTGAATGGTAAGCTCGACTCGCCTGTCATCGCCCACTGTGCGTTCTACTGGGACAGAGAGAAGATTCTCAAGGCCAAACGCGAGTTAAGGGCAGTGGCGTGTTTGTTTTGGGGAGGACTTCACTTTTCGTGAAAGGCAGGTACGTAAACAACTGTTTCAGCATCTCAAAAGGGCCATAGAAGAGGGCAAGAGAACAACTATGGTTTACGACCATCTCCTTATTGAAAGGAAAATATTATGGGGGGGGGGGGGGGGGGGGGGGGGGGGGGGGGGGGGGGGGGGGGGGGGGGGAACTGTTAGGGAACTGTAGGGTGTCAGGCTAGGGGGTAGGCCAGCCCAATTCGACAGTGGTGACATTTCAAGAATCCACACGTGCAAGTTGCGTAAAATGGCAAGAGGACGACAGTCAGAGGAGCGGCACAGGAACACTGAGTTGTGAACCGGTTGACATTGTGAATGCTGTGCATGCAAAGGTGGGGGCGGGGGTCATATGTAAATAAGAAAGAGGGGGCTGTGGTGTTAGTTGATGATGATAATGCCTTTCTTGATATTGACGTTACTGGTTGTATTAATAAATGGGTAGCATCGTTGTTAGGTTCAACAAATGATGATTTTTTTATGGTAAAAACGATGTAAGAGACATTCACGGAGGCTTGTCATGTGCCAGGGGACGCCTCAAAAGGAAATCCATAACACGGAGTGGAAGTACAGGGACGATAATTGTCTAATGGATGAACGAGTGGGGAGTGATACATTGTGGTGTGAAAGGAAATATATAGCGTGTATGGAAACGAGCTACCTATAGATCATTGTGAAGATGATAGACAGAGTGATGCTTTCTTTTCTTTTTTGCCTTGGAATGTGAATGGTCTTGTGACAACATTTACAGATAATGAATTTGTTTCTTATTTATCAAGATTTGATTTCATTTGTCTTATTGAGACCTTTGTAGAGGACTTCCAAGACCTTCTATTTCCAGATTATACTGTTTATCATAAACCTGCTGTGAAGTTTTCGAAACAGGGAAGAAGGCCAGGCGGAGTAGTGTGCCTCATTAAAACCAGTTTCACATCTTATGTTCATGAAATTAAGACAGACTGCCCCAGTGTTCTTTATTTTGGTTGATAAAAATGGAAGATGTGCTATATGTTTGTTCTTATGGTCCACCAGAGGGTTCACCTCATCACATTTACTTTGACATTGAAAACGGTATTAGTGAGCTCGAAAAATGTCTTTTTAATTGTCTGCTTGAGTTTGAGGACGTGTTTGTGATTTGCTCAGGTGATCTGAATAGCAGGACGTCTGACGATTCTCCAGATATTGTTGACGATCGTGATGTATGTGATAACTGTGTTAATTATTGTTGTATTTCAGGTAATACTATCAGAAGGTGTGCAGATATTATTCTCAATAATTATGGAACATGTTTGCTGAATATGTGCACAACCCTTGGATTGTGCATTCTGAATGGTGCATGCAACAGAGATGCTGATGGTAGTTTTATGTATATATCAGAAATAGGATGCAGCGTCAACGATTACTTTCTGCTGTCTGAGTAATCGTATTTCACTGTTGTATCTTCGTGTGAATTGTTGGTTACAGAGAGAAATACAATCAGATCATTTGCCCATTGAATTACGTTTTAGAGTTAAAGAAAGAAAAGATAAACGTACCACAAGCTTCCAAAGGGTTGCTAGTTTATTGATAAGTTTGTATGTTACAAGGATTTGGAACAAACTTATATTCAGAAAATGAATTCTGATGAAACGATATTCGTGATTAATCTTGCTACAAATTTGATCGAGCATTATTTCAGTTGTGCTTTGGAAATGTTTAATGAATGGGATTAAAAAGCAAGGTAATTGAATAAAAAAAAAAAAGAGAATTAAGCTATGTGCGGTAAACACAGTGACTGGTTTGATAAAGCATGTAGCTGGGTAAAGTTAAAGCAAAGGGACTGCTTTCTATTTGTAGAAAGACCAGAAAGAAGGAAGACAGTGATGCGTACTGCATAGCAAGAAGAGACTTAAAGAAAAAAAAAAAAACAGTTTAAAGATTTGCTGTTGGACACTCTAGTCTCGTCAGTAAACGATCAAAGAGAATTTGGAAAACTGTACGTAAAATATCCTTAAAAAAAAAAAAAAGAAAGAAAGAAAAGAAAAAACTGTTCAAGATAGTCTGACAGTCGATGGCTGAATTAAGCATTTTAAAAATTTACTTCAATTACAGGTAATCGCAAATGTGTCAGATTTGGTTGAAATTGTCAGTGATGGCAACGAACCGGAGGTAAGCTATATTAACCATCCAATATCAAGAGAAAAAAAAAATCAAAGAATGGAAAGGCTGTTCAACCGGATCAAATTATTGGTGAGTTGCTAAAGTGTGGTGGGGATCATGTCATTGATTTTTTGTGAAGGTTTTTAATATGTCATTTGATAAAGGCACATTTCCTGACAACTGGACAAACCCTGTCGTTCACCCCTTTGTTCAGAAGGGTGACATCAATAATCCAATCGATTACAGAGGCATTTCTTTATATGATACAAGTAGTACAATTTACAGCGCAATTATTAATAGTAGACAGCAGGAATGGATAGAGGAGCATAATTTGACAGGCGAACATTAAGCTGGATTTAAGAGAGGATACTCCACAGTTGATCACATGTTCACTTACTTAACACTCATACAAAAAACAATGTTGTTTTAATCGTAACTGTATGTAGCCTTCATTGATTTCGAAAAGGCATTCGATTCCGTAGAAAGCATCAGAGGCAAGACTTTTAGGTGTATTCAGTGCATGTAAGACAGTGTTAAAGCAAGATTTAGAACCGGAAGTAGTGTACCAGATCATACTGCTTGCACTCACCGAGTGAAAGAAAGAGACGCTTGCAGCCCTGTCTTTTTTTTTTTTAATAATATTAATGGATTAGTGTTAAATGTGAAAGGAGAGGGAAACATGGGGCAACATTAATTATTCATACTGCTTCTGGCTGATGATATGGCTTTACTTTCTGAAACTGCCATAGGGTTACAAATGCAGATGAACAGTCTTCAGTGTACAGCCACCACTTTGCAGCTGAAGGTTAACTTAGATAAAAGTAACATAGTGCTGTTCAGGAAAGGTGGTTACTTAGCTGCATGAGAAAGGTGGGCATATAATGGTATTGTGAAGCCTGTTGTGAATGCTTACAAATATTTAGGAATTCATTTTTCAACAAAGCTTAGTTTTACTGCTACATGTCGCTACCTTACAAGCAGAGCAAAAACGCTTTATTATATGTTTTACAAAAACTATTTAAGCTGAAGTGCAGCTCTCACTCGTGCTTCTTTTTTTTAAGCTATTTGACTCACAGGTTTCAACCTATCGCTCAGTATGGTGCAGAGTTATGTGGCCTTGACAATGCAGCAATCTATTGTGAAAAGCTTCACTTGTTTGCCGTTAAAAGATCCGTGGGCGTTGAAATGCGAACACCTAATGACATGGTGTATATGGAGAAATCAACAGATATCCTATTTACATAAACTCTGCTATAAAATTGGTCAGAATTAACGAGAATGGACGACAGCAGATGACCTTATAAGGCCTACAAAATGCTTCTTGATTATGCATTGAAAGAAAAAAGGGGCCTTAAATATTCGCCGTAAATTGTATATGTTTGGATTTGGATATTATGGCTAAATCAAGGCGTGTGGAATGAATTAACGAGATTTTAAAAAGTTGTAAGGATAGGCTGATTTCGTGCAGTGGCAAGATTGGATTTTTCATATTGGTCAAAGTGATACATTTAACGTTTACAGAGCCTTTGTACTGTTCCTGATGTTAAACATATTTACTAATTAATTTACACAAGCATTTAAGATACATACTGGCAAGATTTAGACTTTGAATTTCTGAAATCACAGTACATCGTTACCGTTATAGAACACATGGTGAAAGTGAATTAATATGTCCACTTTGTCTAAAAGAGAAAGAATGTGATTTGTTTTAAGTTGTCCAGTTTTCTATGAGCTAGGAGCCCAGTACATTCTGCTGAAGTATTACGAAGCAGAAGTATTACAAAGTGCCAAGTCAGTTGAAATTTACATTGCTTATGGCAAGTACGCACGAAAAAAGTCAGGAACCTGTCAATATATCTTTACAAAGCCTTTAAGTTGCGTTCTATTCTCATTTCTTAAATTTACTGGCAAGTAAGTGTGTTGGATGATTTCACTGTTTATAATTCTTAGTTTGAATATGTTTGTATATATGTACCCCATCATGAGGGGCAATGGCTTATACATGATTAAACTTTCCAAACTTCTCTCTCTCTCTCTCTCTCTCTCTCTCTCTCTCTCTCTCTCTCTCTCTCTCTCTCTCCAGTTTGATATCTCTTTCTCTCTTTGTGTGTGTGTGTGTGTGTGTGTGTGTGTGTGTGTGTGTGTGTGTGTGTGTGTGTGTGTGTGTTGCCATAATGTAGCAAGCAGGGCAAAAATACCTTCCTATAATTTTGAAAAAAAAAAGAAAAGAAAAGAAAAAAAACTGTGTTGAATATCAACCCCTTAACAGTGTTTCTAAAACTGTTTAATGGCTATGTTCAATTTGTGGCATCATATCGTACCGAGAGTTGGGGTTTAGATACCTCTGCTATTCATGTAGAAAAAAGTCCATCTGTTACCCTTAAGAAACTTTGGAGGTCCATATGTAGACAACAAATAGATGTGTTTATGGGGAAACAAGCCGTTATCCTATTTACATCAAATTATCTGTGCAGTTTATTAGTGTACTAACTAAACAATTTTACAAATGGATGATGAAAGATTGCCACGTAAGGCACTTAGTATACCATTAAGATTAGATTCACATGGTAAAAAGTAATGGGTTTTTGGTATTTGGGATATTTTGTGTTGTAACAGATTTGTGTTCACAGGCATAAATCAGAGCGTTGAAAATGTAAACGCTTTTCTGAAGCAGTTACGTCAAAAGCTGATAGATAATCAATGGCAAACTAGCTCGAAACATTCAAAGCAGCGATATGTCTTTTACACAGCTTTTAAACAATCTATTACTTCTGAGAAATATCTTCTACCTGATAATTGATAGGCATATTAAAAGCTATCTGACAAGATTGAGATTCAGAATTACGGACATCACTGTGCAACAGCAGCGACACGCAAAGACTAAGATCATCGATATACCGTGTCCTGTTTGTAAAGAGGCAATGAAGTTGAACGCATGTTTCATTTTGTATTCGGTACCTATGGATGTATGGTGTGAAGACATTCCTCGGAAATGTTGTGAAGGCCTTTGTTCATTTCGAACTGCTTTGCTCAAGCAAATCAAACTGAAGATGTTCTTAAGAGCATACACACATATTTGCACTTTAAGGGGCCTCTAAGGGGCGCACAACTTTGAACAGTTGAATGAACTTACACGCTACAGTCACTGTACATTTTTCATACGTTTATCTGTCATTGACTTGTTGTCAAACGACATTACATTGACTTGTGTCAATGGTTACTCCTAGACTGTACCTCCCTCAGATGGGACCATGGCCTACACACACACACACACACACACACACACACACACACACACACACACATATATATATATATATATATATATATATATATATATATATATATATATATATATGTATATATATATATAATCAGTTTCATTTGTTCATTAATTTTTTTTGTCCGTTTCGTTCGTTCTCTGCCTGTCTGCCTGTCTGTCTTTCTTTCTGTCTGTCTGTCTGTCTGTCTGTCTGTCCGTCCGTCCGTCTGTCTGTCTGTCTGTCTGTCAGTCTCCATCTCTCTCTCTCTTTTTTTTCTCTCTCTCTCTCTCTCTCTCTCTCTCTCTCTCTCTCTCTCTCTCTCTCTCTCTCTCTCTCTCTATCTCTGTGTGTGTGTGTGTGTGTGTGTGTGTGTGTGTGTGTGTGTGTGTGTGTGTGTTGTTGTCAGAGTGACGAAATAAGACACGTGGTGATAGTGATGGTGATGGTGGGAAGGCAATTGTGGGGAGCAGAGTATAAAGAATGTTTCACGTTCAGATTGGTTTGGGACATATGGTGTTATTCGACCCATATTTCAAAACCAAAGGACAGGTAGGGGAGAAGGGGGTGATGTATGGGGGGTAAATGGGAGAGAGAGCAGGAGGGGGATTGCAGCTATTAAAGAAGTGGTAGAAGTCAGTCAACTCATTTCGGCGAATACATCTGGCAGGTACTCAACGAACTTGAGGACACATTATTTTCACCAGGTAAGAATTCATCTTCCTCGTTTGTAGTGTTAGGCGTGTTCTGCCTGCTTTCTGTACCTCTTCGCGCCTTCTGTGGTCCGATGTGAACAGTCAGTTGTCAAGAGACATCGGATATGGCTTGTTGTGTTAATGATGGGAAATATCTCTGATTGTCATGATGTTCTTGGGTTTAAATATTTCGGAGTATAGGTAATGTACTCTCCCTCCCCTCTCCTCCCCCACCCCCTTCAATCTTTCTCTGTCTGTCTGTCTGTCTGTCTGTCTGTCTGTCTCTCTCTCTCTCTCTCTCTCCTCTCTCTCTCTCTCTCTCTCTCTTCTTATGGGGTGATCACATCAAGATGCGACGAAGCAGCAGGGCTGCGTGTGAGCTCTCAGCAAGATAAGCGTGCTAGGTCGGAATGACGACAGTGACAGTGGCGAAATTAGCTCGGAAGTGGATGTAAGAGTGTCAGTGAACGCTGTGTGTGATTTAGAAGAAAGAAGAATATGGTGGAACGAGAGCTGTGGAGAGCGAAAATTGGTTTTGTTGAGGGGGGGGGGGGGGGGGGGGGGGGGGGGGGGGTTGAAAGTAAACAGGCAAGATGGCGTCAGGGAAAAAAGTATTGGGAGTGAGTGAAGTGCTATCGAGGTGGCCTTTGGCCCCCGCTCGATGAGTGTAGGGACTGGACTCTCAGTGTCTTCGCAAACGAGGCTCTGGAATGAGATGGCTAAAGGAGGGACGGGCTGTATCGAAAGTGAAACAGCGGACGGCCAGCCATGGCGAGCCGCGGTCGATACAGCGATACAGTGGCAGGAGTGGGGAGGAGGAACGCTCGGAACTCCGAGCCAGACTGCCACAATGATGATCACGAGAAAGATGGGCATGATCGCGACCTTGGTGAACGCAATGTACCTGGCAAGGAGGCTTAGGATAAGTGGTGACGTCGAGATCAACCCGGACTGAGCCAAAGCAGCAACGTCAGTGCCAGCAGCACCATTAACAGTCAGACAACGCTAGGGGAGGGGCCACACAAATTACAACAAAATGTTGATGAGAAAATATCAACATTAGAAATCAAGTTGACACAGATACTCATAGGGCTTCAGCGACTTACAGATTCACACCATAAATAGAGCAGAGACGAAGCAGATACACATGGCTAACACATTAGAACAACTACACAAAGAGAGGTGGCAGACACAAAAAGAAACACACAAAGAAACACAGCAGCAATGAGACAACTAGAAGAGGAGCGAGAGTGCATGGCACAAAAAATAGTAAGGCTGGAAGACGTAATAGATAAGCTAGAAGGTTTCTAAAGAAGAAACAACATCAAGATCCTGGGGCTGCACGAAACACAAGATGGGAATACGAGGAAAAATTGTGAGGAACCGGTGAAGGATATGCTGGACCACTTCATGTCAGACCCTGCATGGAAGAGGATGTGGTGGATAGGGCACATAGGTTCAGGGAGAAGAACCCGCTGAATCCGCACCCAAGACCTGTGATCATGAAACTATTAAAATGGTCAGATGTGATGAAAATCATGAAAGACACAGAGGGGAGGGAAAGGTTGAAAAGAGAAGGGATCAGACTGATACAAGGCAGAACAAGACGCCAGACTGAAACCCTGAGAACATTACGGGCCCAAGGAAAAGTAGGCTACTACAGGGGGTAGCTACGAGTGAAGGACAAAGACAGTGTGCCATCAGGACAGTATGAACCGCAACAAAGGTGGCATAACAGAGAGCACCAGGCTGGGAGTGGCCGTGTGATGGGAGGAGAGGGGGGGGAGTCGGGGTGGACAATATGGATGGAGAGGCGAGGAGGAGGATACAGAGAGGGACTGCGCTAGGGGATGGAGCGGGGGGGGGGGGGGGGGGGGGGATGGACCAGGGGAAGAAGGGGAAATGGGGATGATGTGGGAGTTGGGGGGGGGAGGAGGGGGGCAAGGAAGTGCATGGACAAGAGGGGTGGGGGGTGGGGCTGGGGTGGAGAATGCGAGCAGCAGGGGGGGGAATGGGGGTGTGGAAGGGGAGGAGTACAGAGGGGCGCATGGGTGCAAGGGAAGGGGGGAGGGAGATGGGGGACAAGGATGGAAGAGGGGAGTGAGAATGAGGGAAGAAACGAGGGGGGGGGGGAGAATGTGGGGGCGAGAGGGGGGAATAGGAATGAGGAGATGTGTGGGTATGGGGAAGTGTACGGACCGGGGGGTGGGTGGGGGGGGGGGGGGGCGAATGCAAGCGAATGACAAAGGTATCAGGATACAGACGATTCTGGAAGTGAACATGAAAACGTAAGAGAATATGATCAGCGAGCAAAGGAGAAAGGAGCGCAGGAAGAAGGTGTGGAGGATAGACTGAGTGAGTATGGTGGAAAGAACAGTGAAGAAAAAAGGAAAAGGATGGTGTGAGATGGTGTGGATGAGGGAAATGAAATGCGAGTATGTGAAAGTGTGACGATGAGTGAGTGGGAAAGCCTACCACAGAGTCTTTGGGAGATGGCAGAGAGCTAGAAAAGGGCAAAGGGACAGGGCGCGCAGAGGGAGAGACAAGTGTACAGTCGATATCGATCGACAGGGCACACAGTTAGGGAGACATAGGTGGGTACGTAGGGTCAGAGTCAGTTGCAAGCTCACAATGCGAGTCAGAAGGCACAAGTGAGCAACCATTGATCGATGGGGTGCCTCACTCGCAGCAGGTGGCTGTCACTCACATAGGAGAGAGAGAGAGAGGTAGCAGTACTGATCGAGGGAGTGCAGGACTCGTGTCACGACACCGCTAGTCACACACACAGGGCACACACAGCAATAGAGGGACAGTCAGAGGGAAAGGGGACGGGGGAGAAGGGGGGGGGGGGATGGGAGGGAGCCAGTCAGAGTGATAAAACACACACGAAACGCAATATGCGACAAACCTCACGAAAGGATATAATACACACACACGCAGCAGTAGGAAGACAGAGGAAGAACAGGAGAGAGAAGGCAGAATGAGAGACATTGCGAAAGGAAAAAGAGTGCAAACCATAAAGAAACAGGTATTACGATCAAATGCAAACAACACAATTACTTCAAACAGACAGCTAGAAAAAAACACACTCAAATATACCGAAAAAAACAAGAAGGGTACTAAATGAGGGGTGGGCCAGGCCGGTCCAAAAACAGATCCAAACAATAGAGAGGGGAGGAGAGAGAGAGAGAGAGAGAGAGAGAGAGAGGAGAGAGAGAGAGAGAGAGTGAGTGAGTGGAGAGAGCGAGAGTGAGACAGGGAGGAACAGAGGATGTCAAAAGATGAGAGTGAGAGAGCGTTGGAAGAGAGGAGTGATGGAGAGAGGAATGAGAAAGCTAAAACACTGTCCTTTTTAATGTTGGAATGTGGGAGGGTTGGCTGAGAAATTATCGGACCCTGATTTCACTGAATTTGTCACGGCCTTTGACTTTTTGTTTGTTTGTCAGAAACATTTACTTTAAAGTAATTTGATTTCGATGTAAAGTTTCGTGATTTTCTGCCCGTGTATTGGCCAGCGATAAAGTATACACGGATAGATAGGCCTTCAGGAGGTACTTCATTGTTAGTGACTAAAATGTTAACAGATTATTCAACTGCTAAAAACTAGTTTTGAAAATGTACTGTGTGTGAAAGTGAACAGAAATCTATTGCAGTGTGAGAAAGATATATTATTTTTCGCACACTGCAATAGATTTCTGTTCACGCACGCACGCACGCACGCACGCACGCACACACACACACACTCTATTATTCACTCACTCACGTTCATACGCATGCACGCACGCACACACCACAAACACACACACACACACACACACACACACACACACACACACACACACACACATATTATTTTTTTGTGAAGAACTTGCAGGAAGCCTCAGATACAATAGGTCTAACATATAAATCTAAAAAAAAAAAAAAAACAGAGATCATGTTTTTTTTTTTTTTAGAAAAGGCGGGTACTTGGGCAAAAAAGAAAAACCGTTTTACAAAGGGCAAGAGATAGAAATGGTTAATAGCTGTAAGTACCTAGGATTTACACTAACAACGAAGCTATCAGTAGACAGTTTCAAAATGGAGCGACTGATGGCAGAGAACGAAGCAAAATTTAGAAAAGAGAGGGGGTTAGTTACCGCCAAGGACATTGGCAAACAAAGCACAGGACAAGACACGATGCATTTCGACCTCTTGGGTCTTCTTTAAGCAAAAAAAAAAAAAAAAAAAGAAGAAGAAGATCACATTTAACATTTAGGACAGTACAAACAAAGAATGAAGAGAGACTTATCTGATGTCCATGTGGAGAATGGCCGCCAGAGGAAACTCCATAAAGGATTTTCCTTCTGGCGGCCATTCTCCACATGGACATCAGATAAGTTGTTTTTTTTTTTACTCTAGTATCTATAATAAAAAAAAAGCAGTTTTACAGGAAAGGGAAAATGTGAAGTGTACGTTGCTTTTATTGATTATATGAAAGCTTTCGATTCAGACGATAGGGATTGCCTTTAGCTTGTTCTTAAAAAGATTAAAACCTCTACCAAAATGCTACGTATGCTACAAGGTATTTATGCATCGATGCAGTCGTGTGTGCATTGGGGCAATGAAGTCTCTGATTTGTTTGACTGTCCGGCAGGTGTGAAACGGGGTTGCATGTTGTCTCCCCTGATTTTCTCCCTGCTGATCACTGAAGTTGCCGGTCAAGTGACACAAAATGGAATGCATGGATTCCAACTTCTACCAGGCTTGCAGGGAATATTCTTGTTGTTGTTTGCCGATGATATCTTCTTGTTCTCGACAACTCTAGTTGGGTTTCAAAATTCATATAAATAACCTCGAAAAGGCTTCAACTTCTTTAGGGCTCAAAGTGAACCTGAACAAGACGAAAGTAATGGTTTTTAGGAAGGGCGGGTTTCTGACAAAGTCAGAAAAATGGTTTTATCTCGGGATAAAGAAATCGAAATAGTAAACAGCTATAAATACTTAGGATTTACATTGACCACAAAATTGTCGTACGACATTGCACTCGAAGAATTCTCAGGACGAGCTGAAGGAAAAGTTGTACAGATCATGAAAACGATGTGGAGATTGGGGACTTTAGATTGATCTGTCTTTTTTAAATTGTTTGATGCTCAAGTGAAGCCAATGTTGTTGTATGCAGCAGAAATCTGGGGTCTGTCTCGTTTCCATTGCATTAAATTACCTCATCTGTTTGCGTGTAAACGTTTTTTGAATGTGTCTCCAAATACCCCAAACACAATGACATATGGAGAGCTGGGTAGATATCCTTTGTATATAGACAGCACAATAAGAGCAGTGCGATACTGGTTGAAGTTACAAAACTTACCTCTTTCAAGGCTGCCAAAACAAGCATACGAAATGGATAAAATGAGATTACTACAAAATATAGAAAATGTTAGTTTTCAAACGAATTGGGTGCTTTCTATAAAACATTGTCTAGATGTATTTGGATTTTCTTTTGTTTGGCTGAATGGTGGGGTGGGTTGCGAGAAACTTTTTCTGCATGAATTGAAACAACGTATGACTGATTGTTATAAACAAGAATGGAATGATAAGTTATCAAACAGCGACAGATATTCTACTTACCGCTTGTTTAAATCATTGCTGCAGCCTGCAAAATATCTACATGATATTACTATTCCGAGATTTCGAAATATTTTTGTCAAGTTTCGGCTGGGAGTAAGCGATTTAAATGTCCATAAAAGATTCAAACCCAACACTAAAATATGTCCATTCTGCGATCAGATCGAAAACGAATTACATTTTTTGCTTCATTGTCCATCTTACCATGACTTAAGAGAAAAGCATATTTCACCCTTGTGAAACGTGTATCAGTCACCGCTAACCTTTTAATTGCAGAATGAGAAAAGAGATGTAACCCGTTCTGTAGCCATGCTTATCTTTTATGCAATGCGAAAAAGAGAACTACTAGAAATGTCTGAAAATTAACATTGTTAGAGGAAAATGTTATACCTGCTTTCTCGTTTTTTTTCGCCTCTTCTACACAGGAAATGTTTTCTGTTTGTTTCGCTTTGTTCTTCCCACTTTTCACAAGTGGTGTGTGTGTGTGTGTGCGTGTGTGTGTGTGTGTGTGTGTGTGTGTGTGGATGCGACGTGTGCCCTTGTTTTCACTTGAATTCTATTTTGTTCATTATTGACCCTCCTTGCAGATAGGTCGGTGGCCTTTGCAAAACTTTTGAGTCTTGAGTCTCTGTCTCTTTCCTTTCCAGGACACGGGGAACTGACTACAAGCATAATGTGCTGTCTCCCAGTCTTCATCATTCTTCTGCTGCTGATTGCATCTGCACCTAGCGTTGATGGTGAGATCAGTTGTCTTCTCAGTTTAGTTTGACCCCTTGTCATTATCAGAGATCCTCTTTCCGCATAATAATGATCTACGATGCACTGACATTAACTCTATAGAAATGTTATTTTCCTTACTCATATGTAGACGAAGAGGGTCTTTTCACTCAAATTTTTGAGAGAGAGAGAGAGAGAGAGAGAGAGAGAGAGAGAGAGAGAGAGAGAGAGAGAGAGAATATCAAGATCAGAAGTAATTTAATTTTTTTAGGCTGATAAACCATTTCAGCACACACACACACACACACACACACACACACACACACACACACAGACACACACACAAACACACGTGCGCGCGCGTGCGCGCGCGCGCGCGCGCACGCACGCACGCACGCACGCACGCACGCACGCACGCACGCACGCACGCACGCACGCACGCACGCACGCACATTATTCACTCACTCACGTTCATACGCATGCACGCACGCACACACACACACACACACACACACACACACACACACACACGCACACGCACACACACACACACAGAGATTTTTTGTGTATAGCCATATACAATTTTCCAAATTTGGTAACATCAATGTTTCTGCAGATGAAGCTAGGTCCCATATGAATGGTTTTTATCCCAACCATCTAAAAACTTTTACTGATGGTTCTTTATTAGACAATTAGGCAGGCTGTTGTTTTGTCATCCCCACTTTAAAAATTGAGAAATCTTTTTTTATTTTGGTAAGGACTTCTCCATTTTCACAGCTGAACCAATAGCAATTTTATTGGCTGTTCAGTATGTCATTGATACACCATTCAATTTCTATGGTGCACTCTTTTAGTGTAGACTCTAAATCAGTTCTTCAAGCTTTAGAATCAACAAATCCGAAAAATCGGGCTGAAATCATCACAGAAATTAAAGTACTTACTCATGTTCTTATATCAAGGGGTATCGCCGTTGAGTTTTGTTGGATCCCATCTCATTGTTCAATATCTGGAATTGGCTGGTCGTACTGCTCGGGCAGGTGCCAAAAAATCTTTTAAATCCGAGGATATTCCCATTCTTTTCAGTTTACAAGAAGGTTACTCTCTATTACAAAAAGCTTCTTTTGAAAATTTTCAAAAGATATATAAAACACAAACTACATAAGCCTAATCCTTCAACA
>JADBJO010006181.1:0-2500 GCA_016801955.1 Conus betulinus
ATAGAGAGATAGAGATAGAGAGAGCTGCATTGATCATGGCAGGCTTTAATCAGAGACTGATTCATGTCTTCTGTCTTTGGGTCATCAGCTGCTCAGGTCGCTCCCAGTTTCCACTGTATGGTGTCCATGGGAAAACTAGCATTGAAAGAATGAAAGCAAACGAGCAGTCACAGAAAAGAACCCTTCAAAAATCGTTCGCCATGTGTGGTGTGTTGTGTGTGTGTGTGTGTGTGTGTGTTTGTGTGTGTGTGTTTGTGATTGCGTGCTTCGAGTGCGTGCGTGTCCATGTTGTGTGTGGTATGGTGTGTGTTGTGTGTGTGTGTGTTTGTGTGTTTGTGTGGTGTGTGTGTTTGTTTGTCGGTGCCAATATAGTTTATCGAAAATGAATTAGCTTTCCATCAAGAGAGAAGAGAGAGAAGATACAGAAGCGTAGAGATAGAGAGAGAGAGTTGTGTGTGTTGTCGTGTGTGTGTGGTGTGTGTGTGTTTTTGTGTGTGTGTGGTGTGGGAGCGTATTTGTGTGTTGTCAAAAACAGTTCTAATATGGGGCATTGGGGGGATGGGGGGGGTTTGGGGGCATGGGTGACCGATGTGGGGGTTGGGGGGGGGGGTGGGGGGGGGCATCGGGTAGGGAGATAGAGAGAGAAGAGAGGAGAGAGAGCTAGAGAGAAGAGAGAGCGAGAGATTTTCATACTCTATTCATTATTCTCTCGCCAAACGTAACAATATATTCATAAGCACCCTTCCTTCTTCCTGAGAATGTCGGTGGCGTTTAAAAACTTCAGAATTTAAATGGAGAAACAGAAAGGCAGCTTTTTGTGCCAACGGTGTCCAGTTCACAACCACCTAACCTCCAGACTAAAGTGTCTGTTGCAACGAATTGTTACATAGCACATGCAGAGACATGTGGACGAATAGTTTGGAATTATGGTATGTGTTGTTTTCCGTATCTCATTAGTGAAACCAAAAACATATTCACCGGTTAGAGCAAAGACGAAGAAAGATCGTTTAATATAAAAAACACATCTCTTCAGTCTCTATCTCTGTCCTCTCGCTTCGTGTCAAGTCGTGTGTCTGTCGCTCCTCTCTTTCTGTCTCATTCTCATCATGTCTCCTGGCTTCTCCTCGCTCTCTCTCTCTGTCTTCCTGCCTCTCTCTCGGTCTCTCTGTCTGTAATGTATCCTCCCCTCTCTATCTATCTCTGCTCTGTCTCTTCTATGTCTCTGACTTCTCTCTGTCTTTGTCCTCTTCTGGTCTCTGTCTCGCTCCTGTCTGTGCTGTCTCTGTCTCTGTCCTATGTCTCATCTCTCTCCTCGCCTCTCTCCTCCTCTCTCTCCCCTTCTCTCGTCCTCCTCTCATCTCCTCTCTCTCTCCCCCGTCATTTTTGTGGCTGCAGTGAATCAATAGGGTGAGATGTGCTTTTCTCTGAACAAGGAACGCAAGTCAGCGGGGCAGGGAGGGGGGAGGGGGCGTGGGGTGGAGGTGAGGACTGGGGAGGAAGATGGATTGGGGTGAGGCCCGGTGGCGGGGGTGAATCTAAAATGCAAGAACATGTCCAGTTGTGTAATTGTGGTGAAATCAGGAGTCACCTGATGCCAGACAGAGGTCCTAGCTAGCAGACCTGGCACCATTGTGTCTCCTTCTTAGTTTCTTTTGTACTACTCACGGTTCTTATAGGAACAGGGAGTACTTTACAATGGGGGACGAAGAAATGCGGTCTGTGTGTCTATCTGTGTGTCTGTCCGTGGTCAATATGTGTTCCACTCGCTCCAGACAAAACTTCTGGGCCGATCTTTCTGAAAATTATAGGTATGTTCGTTATGGGTCACGGATGATGCCCGATGTTTTATTTGACCAGAATAGCCGTTACTAACGGCTATAACGGCCCCAAACTGTTTTTCGTCTTTGATGGAATGGTGACGAAATACATTATGATGCATGTTTGATGTCGTCATACATTATGACGCATGTTTGATTGTGACGTTTTTTAAGGCCCCCCCCCCCCCCCCCCCCCCCCGCCCCGCCCCATGGGGAGTATATTTTTACGCTTTTTTTTTTTTTAACCAACCTACCGCAACAAGACCATTCCGGCAGGACATTGTCGCTGGCTGCCCTGCTTATTGCAAAGAAGGTAACGAATCACACAGCCTGACGCCTATCTATCTAGCTATCTAGCTACTCTCTCTGTCTATTTATCTGACTATCTGTCTTCCTGTCTATCGATCTATCTGTCTATCTGTCTGTTTGTCTGTCTGTCTATCTACCTATCCATCTACCAATCGATCTGTCTATCAATCTATCTCTCTCTATCAATCTATGCTATGTGTGTTGTGTGTGTGTGTGTGTGTGTGTGTGTGTGTGTGTGTGTGTGTGTAGAAATGAGTCTAGAAAGGGCCTCTGAGCAGGCGATGTGAATGGTGCTGTTTCAAGATAGATTACGATGGCTCCCCTACGCTGCTCTGCTGGCGAAGAGTCCATATGTGTAATCTGATGCCCCTTAA
>JADBJO010006181.1:18739-23739 GCA_016801955.1 Conus betulinus
AATCCCTAGGTGTCCACAGATTTGCTTCTATCCACCTGTGATGATCCTGTTTCGATGCGTGGGAAACAGTCTGTGACCTGCTTTTGTCTGAGAGTTGTTTTATCCTGTGCCATGTTTGTCATTGTACGTCCAATTGCCATCTTTGTTTTGCTGCGTGTTTGTCTGCCATGTATTGTAGGTGTTTCTGAAATCATAGAACAGTTCTGTTGTTCTGACACCACAGGAAGATGGGTTATACTTGAACAGTTCATCCCGTCACGTCTACCGTCAGACTGCCCAAAAGACTGACTCTCTAATTCATCTCTGCGCCAGTCCATGGGTCCACCAGGCGTTTTACCATGGTGGTGCTGTCGTCTGTCTTGGCCTCACTGGCAGGTGGAGTGGTTGAGGATGGGCGTGGCGAACAAGGTGTGGGGAAGCCAGATCTGCATCAGGTCCATCGGGGACTGCTTTCTGGGTGGAAGGAGGGAGAGGGGCATCACAAGAGGGGTCAGAGCTGCTATAGAATGCACTATGCACAGCACGTTCCCCCCGACCGACCACTGGTCCCAGCTGGTTTGCTTCAGAAGTTGGTGCAACTTCACCAGTTATCAGGCAAGATGTCTGCTTGTCATGTTTATGATGGAGATGGGATTCCACGGGTAGACGGTCCCTAGCGTTCCGAGAATTGGGTCTGGGCACATGGTTCTCGTCTTCCGCGTTCGGTGTGGACGTGAGTCTCACGCCCCATTGATTGACCGTCACTCTGGCTGAGGGGCGTGGAGTTCGCTGTGGCTGTGGAGGATGGGAAGGCGATGTCCCTGGAACATCCACTGGGGCTCCATGGCCTGTATCCACAGGCTTCTGGCGGCATTCTCGTTCCTCACGGTGCTCGCGACGTGTTCTGCATGATGTCTGCGATGTGCCGGTGTAATCCTGTGTTGAACGATCAGGGGATTGATGGGAATGCAGTCATGTCTGCAGTCCATGGGAGGCCCTCATCAGAGGATGACACCGGCCTCCACTGGGACTGTGGTGGGTGGAGTCCATGTAGATAAGCGTTGGCACAGGGTCATGCTGGTTAAATCGTTCAACAGAACGATCAGCAGCGGTATCCTGCGTGAAACTGGCTGTTGTCCATGGGATGTCTTCAGCAGAGGACGTCACTGGCCTCTGCTGGGACTGCAGGCAAGTGGAGTCCACGTGGGTTGGAGCTGGTGCCAAGCCATGTTGACTGGCTGGTTCAGCGGAGTCATCAGGGGCAGCATTCCGGGCCAGACTGTAAGAACGCCTTCGTGGGTCTTTTCTGGGGCCATGGTGTTGCATGCTTCTGCGTTTGTGGTAGAGGCGCCCCTTCCAAACGTAGACCTGCCTGCCACGTTCATGTCTTCTGTTTGACGGCTTGGAAACGGCGGGGAAGAAATCATACCGACAGTCCAAGGGAAGTCATAGTGGAATTACGTGAGCTCCACTTCCGTTGTGGGTGTCGGACATCTCGGTGGACATGATGTTGATCCACGCCTTCCTGAGCCATGTCGTGTTGGTTGACTGGTTCATCCATTTGACATTGCTGGTTTAAGTGACTTGTCTTGCTGTAGTGATACCGAGCAGGGGTGGCATTGGTTACATTGCCAGAGTGTCTTGGAGCGTCTCTTTCATGATTTTCATGTTGTTTGCTCTTGTAGAATATGCGTCCTTTCCAGAAGTAGGCATATCTGCCAGCATTTCTCTCCTCTTTGATAATTTGATTCTGGCGGCTGGTCAAGTCTGAAGCAACACGTATACCCAGTGTTTCTGCCATTTCTTTCCTGCACTCCCGTTCCCTCAGAATGGTCAGCTTATCTTGCCCAGTGGAAGAGACGAGCGACAATCGGGCGAGGGTAATTACTGTTGTACCCTCTTCGACCAACCCGATGTGCCCGCTCCACGTCATCGATTGTCCATTGCTTGGAAGGGAAAAATCGGTTCAACAGCTGTACTATCATTCGGGTGCACTTGGAGTTGGTCTCACTTGGGCCTTCATAAACGTTGAAAAATCTCAAGTTATTCCGACGAGAGAAATGACTCGATTTTGTCTACTTGGCTGTCCAATTGGTGGGACACATCTATAAACAAATCTTTCCACTGGAAGAGATTTTCGCACTGTTGTTCGAGAACTTGACATTTGCTGGCAAGCAGATCAACTCTGGCTTTTAGCTGATCATTTTCCTTCTGTAGAAGTCCATACCAACACTTGAACCTTTCCATGATGTCAATGTTCTCACGTTGTGAATAGCCAGCCCTAGAATAGCCAGCCATAGAAAACAGCCTTTGGTTCAAGTCTCTGTCAGGTCCATGATTCTGGTCGGGAGTTTTCCTGATGTGAACAGGTGTATTGCCAGAACTGGAAATATGCTTAGAAAACACGTTAGCCCGTGTTGGTCCAGGGTTTCGCTCAATGTCACCGCAGGACAAGAGGAGCCAACGAATGACAACTGCAGAAGACTTCAGGAAGAACATCAGAAGTAAACCTTTTATGTGGAGTATTAACACAAACCTGAGTTTTTGTTTTGATTTTGATCTTGAGATCACTTGAAATGGATAGCCACTGACCACATAAGGAAAAGACGGTTCACGTGTGCAATGTTTACATCCAGAGACTGGTACACAACGCCGACACGGACACAGATGCTGGTGTGTTGGAGAGAATCATTGTCACAGCCGCCTGCATTGTTTGTTTTTGCATTGAGACTCAAAGCAGTCAGAAAAAATTGATGTGAAGAGCATAGTCACGGACCACTTTAGAGGCCAAACAAGTCTTATTTCATGTGCCAGTGCACAACTTCTCCCTTTCTTCCCCTCACGAACAAACGAACACCTTGCACGTGCCGCACACATGCTGCGTTGCTGTCATCCAACAGTTCCCCCCCAAAAAACTGTTCACATTTAAAAAAATCATAGATTATTTTTTGATTTCAAGGTGCCTTTTTGAACATGCTTTAAGCATGAGAGTGCTCAACATTGCTGAATCTAAACATTTACCTATTGAATTAAGATTAAACTTACCAAGAAATGTTAAACACATTCAAAATAAATCTGTAAAACGCGTCATTCAAAGGTTCATTTGGAATAAGGATCGTTTAGATGAATATCAACAGGCCTTCGAGTCACAGGAGATACTAGATATTTTGAACGAAGCTGTAATTCTGATGACTGCTGATGTCAACCTGGCACTGAATAAATTTTACGAATGTTTGACTCTTGCAGGCCAGTGTATGAAAAACATATTGTTATAGGTGAAAAGAACAACACAATTCCTGGTTCGATAGTGAATGTCGAAATGCAAGATCAGACTTATTGCAATCCTTGAAAAATTTCACATATTGCAAGAACGCAATACAAGTCGAGGAACTGAGGCTTACTTACACTAATAAACGAAGAGAATATAAATACTTGCTTGTTAGAAAACAAAAAGAAGATAAATTACGCATACTGGCTACTCTTGAGACAAATAATAATGATCCCAAGAAATTCTGGGGGACTATTAAGTCAAACGTAGGTACGAAAGCACTAGAAAACTCCATCACAATTGAAGAATGGTACAATCATTTTCATAAAGTTTATAACGACTTTGAGCAGGAAAAAGAACTATATTCTGGAATCAGCGATTATTTCGTACCCTTAGCTAATCAGATGACCAACAATAATAATAGTGACACTAGTTTCTGTTGTAATTTAGATACTTCCGCCCTCGACAGGGAAATAACAGAATCAGAGGTTAAAAATGCAGTACGATCACTTCGGAATGGAAAAGCTGCTGGAACCGATGGATTTAGTGGTGAATTTTACAAGTATGCTCCTCCATTAGTCGTTCTTTTTTGACCAAATTTTTCAATAGACTGTTTGATTCCGGGGCATTTCCACTCATGTGGTCAGAAGCAATTATCCATCCTATGCATAAAAAAGGTAATGTTAATTTTCCGGACAATTACCGAGGCATCTCATTGCTAAATGTAAGTGGCAAATTATACACCTCTATTCTGAACAAACGTCTTACAGAGTGGGTGGAAGAAAATAATGTAATCAGTGAGTCACAGGCAGGATTCAGGAATGGTATATAGCACAGTTGACCACATATTTACTTTAGTATCACTTGTACAGAAACAGTTATCTTCTGGGAAAAAGCTTTATGCAGCATTTATCGACTTTAAAAAAAGCCTTCGATCTAGTGAATAGAAATAAATTGTGGTTAATACTGTATAAAAAATGGTGTGCAAGGTAAAATGCATCATGCAATTAAAAGTATGTACCAAGTCGTTAAAGCTAGAGTTCGGGCAAACAGTGATTTTACTGAGGCCTTTACGTGTCCTCGTGGTTTGAAACAAGGTGACAACTGTAGTCCTATCTTATTTTCGCTTTTCATAAATGAACTTGCAAATGATGTTGAATTATCTGGAAAACATGGAATAAGCTTATCCCCCGATATTCTTCACATTCTTATTATGCTTTTTGCCGATGACGTTGTTCTCCTTTCACATACTGTAATTGGTCTCCAAAAACAGCTAGATATATTAACTAACACTGCCAATAAACTAGGACTGATCATGAATGAGGAAAAATCTAAAATTATAATATTTCGTAAAGGAGGGCATGTTGCCTCACGAGAAAAATGGTTTCACAATGGTATACAATTGCAAGTTGTGAATGAGTATAAATACTTAGGTGTCATTCTTTTCTACTGGGTTTAACTTTTTCGTATTCTTTGGAGGACAAAGCGCTCAAAGCTAAAAAATGTGTTTTTAGTATTTTGAAATTTTTGTGGTCTCTAGGCGAAAACAATCCAAAAAATTTTCTTCAAAATTTTTGATAGCCAGATCCAGCCAATTTTAACATATGGCGCTGAAGTTTGGGTTTAACTGCAAATCATACTATAATTGAAAGAGTACACCTTTTAGCTATTAAACGTCTTCTAAATATAAGTGTTCAAACACCAAGTGCACTTATATATTCCGAATCTGCCAGGTACCCGTTATATATTCAGA
>JADBJO010006181.1:46239-53739 GCA_016801955.1 Conus betulinus
ATGGAGACACACCACAGTCCATAATTCTGTGGTGTTCCCACCACCAAGGGGTTTAAAAAAAACAATCCAACAGCACCCCCAAAGCAGCCAACAAACTATAGTAAATGGAACAAAACGAAAGTGTGGAGAGGAAAAAAGCTGCTGAAAAACTAAAAGCATTATGCAAACAGTATACAATGTAAAGGACAATCTTTGAGCCTATGCTTGAGGATCCATTCAAGGATGCAAGGGAGGTCAAAAGATATGGAACAGTCTGAGTGGTCAGCTCTGCTATTCAATGACCCAAACATCAAAAAACATAGAAAACAATTATCATAGCAGAACAGACAGCAGTTCCACGTGCAAATCTCTCGATGTCTAGTACCCAGATTTCAGCAAGCAAAAAAACTATAGGGTTATCAATTGTTAGAAGGGAAGGGAATGAGCCCCCCACTATCTTCCCCTCCCCCCCCCCCCCCCCCCCCCCCCCCCCCCCCCCCCCAACAAAAATATGGATGGAAAACGCTGAACAGAGAGAAAAGAAAGATTAAAAAAAAAAATGAAAAAGAGAGTCAATGCGATTCACAGAAGAGACGGAATTACTAACAGATTTTTCCTGAAAACGGTGATACGTTTAGAATGGAGAATATTTCTCCAATCCCCGCCCTCTTTCTCTGCTCTCTCAGCAGACAGAGACACAGACAGACAGACAGACAGACAGAGACAGAGACAGAAAGAGAGAGAGGCGAAGATGGATAGGAGAGAGACAGACAGACAGACAGACAGACAGACAGACAGACAGAGACAGAGACACAGAGACAGAGACAAAGACAAAGACACAGAGAGTGACAGATAGAGAGAGACACAGAGAGAGAGGTGAAGACGGACAAGAGAGAAACAGAAGAAGAAAAAGAAGACGAAGCAGACGGAGGAGGAGTGAGAAAGCCAGGAGAGGAAGAGAAGAAGAAGGAGGAGGAGGAGAGGAGGAGAGAAGAAGAAGAAGAAGAAGAAGAAGAACAACACAACAACAAAAACAACAACATCAACATCATCACCATCACCATCATCATCATCATCATCAACAACAACAACAACAACAGCAACACAACAACAGAAATATGCTGCAGAATAACATAAAGAAGAGATGGAGTTGGAGAGACAGACAGACAGACAGACTACAGGTATTGCTTCTGTTCGGAGGTCTTAGTTTCTGATGACAAAGCAAGCTGACCTTCATTACATTCTCTTTATAGGCTGTCCTGTCGCCCTTTGCTCACTGTGTTGCAAATGTTGACATGAAGTCTATTTGTCCATCTGTCTATCCGCCTGCTGCCCTGTCTGTCTGCCAACCTATTCACAAGACAAATAATTGAAAAGTGTTCCTTTCTACTGAAGGTCCTGGCAGAAACGCACCAAAACAAAATGTAGCATAATGTTACACTGAAACTGAATTTTTGAGAGGACTGTGTAAGAAACCATTTTATTCACACACACACACACACACGCGCGCGCGCGCGCGCGCGCGCGCGCGCGCGCGCGAGAAGGAGAGAGAGAGAGAGAGAGAGAGAGAGAGAGAGAGAGAGAGAGAGAGAGTGAGAGAGAGAGTGAGAGAGAGGACACACCACACACACACACACACACACACACACACACACACACACAACACCAGAGAGAGAGAGAGAGAAAAAAAACAGAAAGAGAGACAGACACACACAGAGACAGACTGACAGACAAGACAGGAACAGCAGTGCAGAAGCATAAAGAGAGAGGACTTGAACAATAATTAGCTTTGATCGTCTTTTTCTCGCATGGTCCTTTTCAAGTGGTCTGTCCGTTACAAAAGCCTCAGGCCTTACCAGCAGCCGATGAATGATGGATGACAATCCGTCCCCCACTCAACGCCAACACGGCTGTCATCACGCATAATCACGAGTGGCCTGATCTCACTTTTTTTTTTTTCAACCCTTAAGGTCGATTCCCCTAACGTGTATTGCCCTTTTTGTCCAAGTTGATATGCTTGCTGTCACTGTGTATAAAGAGACAACCAGTGAGAGGTTTTTTTGTTTGAAAAGGGTTACCTAAGCCATGACACGTTTATATAGGTTCTAGCCAAGGTGGCCAGACAGGGGCCTTCAGTGCTGTCAAGCTCATACCAGAAAAGCATGTTATCTGTACACAACAAAAAGCTATTAATTACATAGTAGCTAAACAACAGGCATCAAAGACTAGACCCGAGACAAAGTTCCAGTGCACATACCTGTTGTGTACCACATTTCAAGTTAGTTTGTAATTGTGAATTGATGTTGTGCAGCAATGGACAGATCACACAGTTCAATGAAAAAATGCACGGTAAGGTCAATTGATCATTCATGTTGCTAGCGCCACTCTCATGCTTCAAGACTGTTGTGACAAATGTGCCAAATGCCGGTGTTGAGACTCACTTCCTGAACTCACACATAGATTTCTCAATATGGCAGAAGTGGCAAACTGCCAATTGAAAATATTAATTCGTCAAACATAAATGACAAACCCCCTGGTCGCTAAAAACAACAGCATCATTCGTTCCAGGAATCAGCAATAAGGATGCCATGGATGCTCTCTCTCTCTCTCTCTCTCTCTCTCTCTCTCTCTCTCTCTCTCTCTCTCTCTCACACACACACACACACACACACACACACATACACACGCACACAGCACAGGCCATCGAGGATACTCCAGATTGCTGCAGGGCCTAAAGGTTGTAACTTTCGATTGCGTAACGCTGCAAAGCCTTCAGAGACACAGAGAGAGAGAGAGAGAGAGAGAGAGAGAGAGAGAGAGAGAGAGGCAACGAGACAGACAGACATGCAGACAAAGAGACAGACAGACAGAGCAGAAGGGAGAAGTAAGCAAACATTGCGAGGATGTTAACGTGATAAGGATTTGTCACCAGTGGTATTAATAGCCTCTTCAAACTCGGATAAACAAACACAGACGTGCACCCTCACTTTCATTGTTGTTGTTGCTGTTGTTGTCCTTTTTCCGGTGTGCCACAAAAGGGGCATCACTTCCATGACGATGACTACATCCCCTCGTATACAGCCACACCCAGACTTTTGTCAGCCTTAGATTCAGCAGTTCACAGGGAATCCTCCAAACCCTTTTTTTTTATGTCCCCATTTTTCTGTGCCACCTCAGTGGCATTGCACCCACACCGCTCATTCTGACCCCCCCCCTCCCCCCCCCCCCCCCCCCCCCCCCCCCCCCCCCCCCCGCCACAGCCCAGGCACCGTAAATCCACAGGAAATGTCAAAATTTCAAGAGGCAACCCACCGGAGGAGACACTGCACTGCTGCCAAGTTACTTCTTTGGTGTTCAGTGGTGCCTGTTCTGTTCCAACACACGCAGGACACCACCAACTAAGCCCTCTACTGACGACAATGATTGCGTAGTCGTGGAGAATTTGCAGATACTGCCGACCCTGATGGAATCAAACCAAGGGAACAGACGTAAAGAGAACATCAAGACTGCTGTTCAATGAGAATGAGGATGATGAAGATGACACTACACATTTCCATTCCAGTCTGAGACTGCATGGCAGGTCTGCTGAACTCTGTGCTAACTTTCATAACATATTCCGGCATGAACGAGGCCCTGGAGATACAGCGTAGAGTCTACAGTCCTGCCATGCAGTCTCAGTTTGGAATGGAAATTGTTTGTTTTTTTTTTTCCAACAGGCACACGAAAAGAAAAATAAACGTACAATGTATAAATAAATACACACAAAACAGACAGCATGTATACACACCCGAGTTACAAAATAGATCCTACACAACCTCGTATTAACAGGATCAGGACATTCAGCGAAAGAAAAACCGCACAGTCTCAATGACGTCATCACCCTAGATAGGCATCAAGGTCACCGGGCACAATGTACGAACAAGGGGAAAATAGATGTATGCAACTGTACTACTCATCCTTCGTTGACTTACTCTCTGTTTCATACATTTGTTGTCTTCATCTGTGCCAGGTGGGCTATGGTTTCATCACCGTCTTGTCCATATCTGTCTGTCAGCAAAATGTCGCAACAACTACGGAATTGATTTCAACAAAACTTTGAGGAAACGTGGAACGTAATCTGAGATTAAACGTATTTTCACCAAGTCGTGGATCCGAATCCAAGGTCAGATGCAGAATCTGTTCCACAAGATCAGACACCAGTTTCCTAAAGCATTTGTGGAGTGATGAAGTGGGTCCCAAAGGAAACCAGCCCATTGGATTTCTCCGCTGATCTGGATCAAAGTGCGGAGGAGGATGTGTTTCACTTTGGCTGTTGTCTATGATCTCCCGCGTGCCTGTCTAGTTTTCATAGAGGTCGGTGAGGATAGCGGAGCTTCGTCTCCTTTCAGCGTCAACCATGCTGTCTGAGACTTGTCTATCAGTTGTGTGTGTTTAAATGCATCCTGAGTTTTCCCTGTGTCGTTATCCCTCCCTCACCTCGTCCTCTTCCTCCTCCTCTTCCTTGCTGCAGCTGCTGCTGCTGCTCCTCCTTCTTTTTCTTTCTTTTTCTTTTTTGTAATGGTCATCATCATCGTCGTCTTTTGCAGCAGCAACCACAACAGCATCTTCTTCTTCTTCTTCTAGTTGTTGTTGTTGCCGCTGCTGCTGCTGTTGTTTGGTGTTGTTTTTTTGTTGTTATTTTGTTCTTCTTCTTCTCCTCCTCCGTCTTCTTCTTCTTCTTCTTCTTCTCTTCTTCTTCTCTTTTTCATCTCCATCATCATCATCATCATCATCATCATCATCATCATCATCAACCTCCTCCTCCTCTTCCCCCCCCCCCCCCCCCCTCCTCCTCCTCCTCCTCATCATCATCATCATCATCATCAACTTCTTCTTCTTCACTTCTTCTTCTTCATGTCTTTTTCTTCTTTTTCTTCTTCTTCTTCTTCTTCTGCCCCCAAATGTGGAGCGCTATACTGACTGCACCATATAGACGCCAGGCTTCCTGTGGACGGGAAAGTCGAGTGCAGAAAGAAAGGATTAAAGAAGGCGGCCTGCAGAGATCTGGCCACGTAATTAGCCAGCATTCTCCTCTCTCCCCATGTCCCTATTGATTGGAGAGCGTCCACCCAGCTCCTCCAGCGTTAACAACTGTCGGCTCGTGGCAAGAACGGTGAAACAGAGAGCCAGACCGGCAGACTGACGGGGTTTGGATGTCGGTAGAGACATTAATGAGACCATGGAGGTGAGGAAGCAGGAGACAGGGGGAGGTAATACACAGCTATTCTAGGGAGAGATTCACAGAGCTGGAGTCTTGCTCTGCTGCAAAACAAATATTGCCAGAATGGACCATCTGAGTTTCTTGTTCGGAACATCCCCTCAACTCCAACAGATGCTGCTGAAGTGATTTAGCTACAAGACAGGGCCTTCTTTTGTGGGTGGGCTGAGATCCATCTGACATAACCCCCTAAAGAATGCATGTTCTAGGCCTCTGACGTAGCCATCTTGGGCACGGTTGTGCTGTAATATGAAAGAAAATCCAAAGTGAGCAAGAAAATAATAAACAGTAATACTAAACCTGTTTAATAGAAGGAAAGTCACTGTTTCTTTCCTGGAGTGAAATAATTACATTCCCGTCACTCCAGACTCACTGGTTAGTTTCATGTACGTGTTTTGACAGGTGACATTACAGCCGAGAATAACTATCCTCGGAAGGGGGGGGGGGGGGGGGGGGGGGGGGTGTAAAGGGGGGATGGGGGGTCATTGGGTAGAGGGGAATAAAAAGGGGAGAGGATGTGAGGGAGAAGTAGGGGAGATGTAGGGGGGGGGGGGGGGGGGGCAGGGAAGAGAAGAGGACCTGCCTGGCACTACACAGACCGCATCAGCAGGACAGCATTGTTTTCTTCGTTCCTGGCTAGAATTCTGAAGTTCTCTATTGGGGAGATTTGTGTGTTGTGCTTTTTCTCTTCAAATTATAAATCCACTATCACCGTGGACACAGTCCATCTTTCTGTCTTAGGGGATTATGTCTAAATGTGGCACAGGTTTGAATGTGGATTCTCTCTCTCTCTCTCTCTCTCTCTCTCTCTCTCTCTCTCTCTCTCTCTCTCTCTCTCTCTCTCTCTCTCTCTCTCTCTCCCCCCCCTTCTTCTTCTTCTTCTTCTTCTTCTTCCTCCCCCTCTTCTTTCTCTCCTCTTTTTCACCATATCATCCATTCCACCAGCACGGGTTGTCCCACTCTTCTCCAAAAGGTGAAATTGAACACAAACACGGTATAATGTGTGCTGTGCCAACGTTCATGCACAGAGCGTTGGTGTAAAAACTCATCCTACGGGACTGTAGTCGGCACACATGTAAATCCGAAGACAACATCTCTTCTAACCTGCCCGTCTCCGATGGAAATTAAACCCCGGACCTTAAAACAAAGTCCAACACCTAACCCACTATGCCATCTAGGCGCTCTATTACATAGAAGGATGGCCAGCGAAAATAGCCATTTTTATGTTGGTCACGGGCGTCATTCAAACGCGCGACACTTAACTGCGAACTCGATGCTCTAACTGACTATGCCACCAGGTACCTCTCCAGATAAACGTTGCTTCCAGTCCCCATCCTCTAGCACACAAGCAGACCAGAGGTGCACATGGCGGACAATGAAAATTTCCCTGGAAATAAAACAAATTGCAGACCTTCATTTTTCTTTAATTTAACCCCGCAGCTAGCATACGTTTGGTTCTGAAGTTTTAAATCTGTTTTGTCCATTAAACGAAAAATCAAAGCAAATAAGGGAGACAAAAACAGAGCAAGAACATTACTCACTGTTACTGTATGGACAAGCCAAACAGAAAGAATGATGGCAGAGAAAAAGAGAAGGAAAGAAAGAGAAGGAAGGAAGAAGGGACAGACAGAAATAAAGAGGGAAAGAAAGAATAAAAAGGGAGAAAACAGAGAGGAAAAGGAAACAGGAACAGAAAGGATGGGAGGAAGAAAGGAAGTTTTCAAAAAAAATTCAGGAACGGAAAAGAGAGGGAACAGAATGGAGGAGAGAGAGAGAGAGAGAGAGAGAGAGAGAGAGAGAGAGAGAGAGAGAGAGAGAGAGAGAGAGAGAGGAATGGAGGAGGAGGAAACGACGAAGAAGAAAAAGAAAGAAAGAAAGAGTGAAAAGGAAGAAAGTCGGAAGGAATCCAAGAAGACAATTGTCAAGAAAAAGAATGGACCAAAAGGAAATCGAGAACGGGGAAGACGTGGTGGGTGGCTAAGTAGCTGAACCTTACGCAAGTTACAGCCTGGTTGTTTTGTTTTCGCTTTTTCTTTTTTTTTTTTTTTGTGCATGGTACAAATTTAGATGGCTTTACTTCCACACGTATTTCCTGTCCAAACCTTTTTTTTCTTAGGTTCGTCCTTCGTAACATTTTCCCTTGACTTTGATTAGTTGCCGAATTCGATCTTAGATCTTACAAGATACGGTTCCAGAAGGAGCATGGGGATGGGTAGGAAGGAGGGGAAGGAGAAGGGGGGGGGGGGGGGAGCTCGACTCGACTT